>JAJOZX010013045.1:42500-90970 GCA_023014485.1 Bathynomus jamesi
TATCTGCTTTGAGATGATTTTAAATCACATTTTATAATATATATATATATATATATATATAGAGAGAGAGAGAGAGAGAGAGAGAGTTACAAGGTATTACAAGAAAAGACGAAACCTCAAACACTTTCGGTACGCTCGGGAAAGTTCCTGCTATTAAACTAGTTTAGCTTTTTGACTATTCTAGCAGCAGCAAAAAACTGGATATAAAAGCATAGCTCTCTCTCCACCCTCCACTCGCTCCCCGTCTAAGGCGAGTACGGAAAAAGGTTGAAAAAATACTTTGACCCTGGAAAAGTAGCCAAGAAACTTTACAGGAAAGAGGAGAATAAAAAAACCCGGTTAGGTTAATTGAATGCCCGGTTAAGTCAATTGTACGCCCTTGACGATTGGTTAGGTTAAGTCGTGATATTTTCGTTAAAACGCGGGATATTTTTGCTACCCGCACGAAGGGTAGCAAAAATAACTGAATACCCGGCTAGGTTAGTTAAATGCCCGGTTAGGTTCACTGAATGCCCGGTTACGTCAACTGTACGCCCTTGACAATTGGTTAAGTTTAGTCGTGATATTTTCGTTAAAACTAACGAAAATATCACGACTAAACCTAACCAATCGTCAAGGGCGTACAGTTGACCTAACCGGGCATTCAAATTTTATCCTATGTAAATAATGGTTCTCTATAAACCGGAAATATGATAGAATATAATAGAATTTTCAAGATATCTCTCTCATATACATATCTTAAAAAGTCTAGTATGTAAATAAGAAGTAAAACCTGTTAAATTATCTCACTCTTAATATTGACCTTTTAAACTATGTCCCCCCTATCTGAAGCTGGGGGGGGGGGGAATAGTTTAAAAGATCCAAGTGCTTCTACGGGAAAGGGTTGAAACAAGAACTGAGAAAAGAAATCAGATTTTCCACACCATGCCCTCACCCTTTACAGGCACCCAGCCACCGAAGAGAAGGAAAAGAAAAAAAAGAAATTTAGGGACTATAGAAACGCAACTTTATCTCACCTAATCCATGGCCTGCATTTTTTTAGTGTTTTGTTCATTAGGAAATTATGTATTTCTACAAAATACTGTACTTATCTAGTCTATTAACAAGGTAGGTAAGTGTGTAAGCGAATTTTCTGTAATTGGATGTCTGTCATGTGTGTGTGTCTGCCAACTCTTTGAATGTCGCGAGTTTCAACTTAGGTCTCCCGCCGTGAAAGGTGTTTATGCGGCAAGCGATATACCGAGTTGTTCATAATTCGCGGTATTATGCCACCACGAAAACAGAGAAAAATCAGTGGAGAGTCCCTGTATCTATCCCCGTGTACTTGTCCCCTACGAAGAGTAAGTGTTTCGTGGGTGATCACTGATCACCCGTTGTTGCCACTACGGCGAATTCAAGAGTTTCCCACTTAGAAGTGTTAATGAGGCAAGTCATCAAAAGCTGAGTTGCTTGATGGTTGATCATGCTATGTGGGGCACAATACAATCAGAGGAGTCTCTAAAGTTGGGGGGAGGACTAAGTGTAGGAGGAAATTTAAGAATTCCCCATACATAATGGGGAACAATAATGCACAATATGCATAATTTTTTATTTATCTTGCGAAATTTTTTTTTATTATGAAATTTGATATACAATATTTAAAACTAAAATTTCACTATATCTAAGTAGCTTCTCTGGAGATGAGTATGACCATTCGGAGGTTTTGATTCTTAAGAGATCTCAGTAAGCTTCCCATCATCTGAGAACTCGCAGTGCCAGAAACCAGATCCGGCCAGCACCTCCTACTACATTTATTGCAAAGGGGAACATCACTACTTCTATATAAACTTTCTCTAGCTAGCTAAGTTAGATATTCCGCAATTAACCTAAAAAGTACTAACATTCCTACACTATAAACCGAAATAGCATCCCTAAAATTGAAAACATCTGTTCGGAGGTTTTGACTCCCAAGAGATTCCATCAAGCTTACCTTCTCTATCAATGGGGTATCAACTGAGAACTCCCAGGGCTCTGAAACCAGACCCGACCAGCGCCTCCTACTACATTTATTGACAGAAGGAACATTACTACTTCTACTCTATCTTAACTAGCCTTCCTTCAAGCAACACCCTTTTAATAATGAAAAAGGAAGGAAGGAAGGAAGGAAGGAAGGAAGGAAGGAAGGAAGGGAAGAAAAGAGTGGCTTCCCAAAATAATAATAGCTGTAGCTATTCGGAAGTTTTGACGCCCGAGAATTCCCATCTATTAGAAACACGGGATCAATGATAGAAAGCCACCCCAAAACGAGTCGAGGATGGCTTTCTTTCATTGACACAATTCGGGGGTGGCTTTGTTTCATTGATCTGTAAGTTATTGAGGTAGGTAGGTTATTTAGGTTAGGTTAAGTTGTGCTATTTTAGTTAGTTTAAATGAAAATAATCATGACTTAACCTAACCAATCATCAAGGGCATACAATAATAAATAATAAACAATTCCTCATGAAGGTGTTTTTACTTACATTCTTTATTTTAGTGATTTGGGGGGGGGGGGGGACATTGTTTACTTGATCATTTTTTAGGGTGGCATTGTTTACTAGAACTTTTGTGGATGGCTTTCTTTCATTGATCCGAAACACGTAAATAAAAATTTAAAAAAATCACTTGAGAACTCCCAGTGCTTTGATACCAGACCCGACCAGCGTCTCCTACTACATTTACGATCACGATCACCATCACCATCCCCAACTAACTCCCTTTATAACCCTCTTTTGTAGGCTTATTCGAAGGTTTTCGACTCCCGAGCGTTCTCACACTAACAACATCCAATGTTCTGTAACCAAACCAGACCAGCACCTCCTACTACATTTATATCTTTTAAAGGAAATCACTGCTTTTAGAGAGAGAGAGAGAGAGAGAGAGGAGAGAGAGAGGAGAGAGAGAGAGAGAGAGAGAGAGAGAGAGAATGTTATAAAATAATTGAGAAATGAACTGGCAAATTCAATCTATCTTGACCAATTTAATATAATTTTTCGACTACATAATAGTTTTTTTTTTTTTTTTTTTGCATTTTTCCCAGAAGAGGAAAATTAATGAGCCAAAAATAAAAATTCAATAAAATTCAAAATGAAAACTAGGAAGTTTATCTTTAAAAATATAAAGTAATTAGGATTAACTTTTTGCGTCAAAAATTTGTATTTAAAAATTTTCCTTTTTTTTTTTTTTCCGATTCATTTTTAATTTTTAATTTTTCGTGTATTAACAAAGTTAATATTTAATAAGTTATAATCACATTTTTGTTAAATATGAATGATTTAGTAATATAATGAATTATATATAGGCTATATAATTTTTATATTTAGAAAAACAGTGTGTATGTATGTGTATATATATATATATATACACAGTATAACTTCATTATAAGCAAATTCATATAAGCAAATTCAATATAATCAAATTATTCAGTATAAGCAAGAAATTTCCGATCCCAAAGAAATTTACTAAGTAAAAATTCGATATAAGCAAACATCCCATATAAGCAAGTGTGCGTAGATAAAAAAATTTGGAAAAATCCACATGCGTGCGACACACGTGTGCATAAGCAATTATAAGTTTCAGATTCAGCAGCTAGATGGCGTTTGAACACAACAGTTAGTTTTTGCTTTGAATTAGTTTACTGCAGTGTCCCGTTTGAGTTGTGTCGCTACACATCGTTAATTTATTTTCCGATTCTAGGTTAGAATTTAGCCTCTCTGGATCAGTTTTGTGTACTCAATCATCGTTCGTTAGATATTATTAATGGCTTCTAAACGGAACAATTTTTCTCTAGAGTTTAAACTTGATGTCATCAAGGCCGTAAACAATGGTGAAAAGAGAGCCTATGTGGCTCAAAAACTTAAAATTAACCAGTGCCTTATAACCCGATGGATGAATCATGAGGACGAGTTAAACCAGTTTCGAATACAAAATGGAAATTTGCTTCGTAAGATGAAGAGAGAAGGTGTTCTACCAGATTTGGAGCACGAGCTTTATGAGTGGTTTGTTGTCATGAGAGAGAAGAAAGCTGAAATTTCCGGAGCAATTTTGATCGAGAAAGAGAAGTCACTAGCAGAAGAACTTTATGGTGGTTTTGATGACATCTCTTTTTCTCAAGGCTGGCTTCAAAAATTTCAAAAAAGATTCAACATTGTTTTCAAGCGTGAACACGGAGAAAAAGCGGATGCCGATTCTAGTGCCGCAAACGATTGGCAGAAAAATGTTTTACCTGAACTCTTAGAACGCTATTCAAAGGATTCAATTTTTAACGCCGATGAAACGGGTTTGTATTACAGAGCTACCCCAGATGGCACATTAGCCAAAAAGGGTGAAGAAGTCAGTGGTGGTGGTAAGAAGAAAAAGGAAAGATTAACTGTTCTGGTAGCTGCGAACATGACAGGAACTGAAAAATTACCCCTGCTAGTGATCGGAAAAAGTAAAAATCCCAGATGTTTTAAAAACAAGAATAACAGTCTTCCCGTTCAATACGAGGCAAATTCGAATGCCTGGATGACAAAGATTTTATTCACTGATTGGCTGATGAAATTTTGGATGAGAAAATGAGACGCAACAAAAGAAAAATTTTGCTGTTGCTCGATCAATGTCCCGCACACCCAAAAGTGAATGTGACAACAAACGTAGAAATCCTGTACCTACCAGCTAATACGACATCTCTAATCCAGCCGATGGATGCTGGAATCATTCGTTGCCTCAAAGCGCACTATCGCAAAAAGTTGATGAAAGAGCTAGTGGCACGACTGGATTCTGGGCAAGATGATACTATGGAAAGTGGAGTAAAGTCCGTGACGGTTTTAGATGCCCTTTTTATGCTTAAAGGTGCTTGGGCTAATGTAGCCCCAACCAGCATTAAAAACTGCTTCAAAAAATGTTTTCCTACTCTCCAAACTGCAATAAGTCATGAATGTGAAGTTGAAACTGTTGAGGAGGTTATTACCAGTTTGAATGAAGATTTTATTCAATGTGATAGAAACTTAGAATGTTTCTCAGAAGGTTCTGAAATCTCTGAAAACGAAGAACACGATCATGAAGTTGAAGAGACTCGTACGACAACCCCATTACAAGCCTTAAACATGTTAGATGAAATAAAAAAGTTTTAGAAACCAATGATCTAAGCACTCTGGAATTAAAAGAAACCCAGAAAGAACTCCAAAATTTTATCATTCACAAAACTGCTAAAAACAAACCACTATTCGTGATTATTTTAATTAAATAGAGTATAGAATATAAAGTACATGTACATAAATGTTAGCACCTATGTACTGTATTTTCTTATTGTGATATGCTCTAATTTTCATGAAATTTTTAAATAAATGTTCTAATTTTAATGTAATTTTTAAATAAATTGTACAATTTTATACATTTGTTTTTTTTTACTTTTATTACATTCATACAGTTAATAGGTCTTTTTATCTTTCAATAACCTGTTGTACTACTGTATATGGCGTACGTGCAGACATTCTGGACGTATTCTATATAAGCGAATTATCCCCAATAAGCAAATTTTTTCTTGGTCCCAAAAACTTGCTTATATCGAAGTTCGACTGTACTATATATATATATATATATATATATATATATATATACATTCAACTGCAAAGAACACGCAGTATAAATACGTAAGAACGACGCTTGTATAGGAGATATTCCGCGCAAGACGAGAGAGAGAGAACGAAACAAATGAAAAAATGAGGTAACCACCCGGGGAATCGAACCCGGGATCTTCCGATTGCCGGTCAGACGCGATACCATTACACCATGGGTTCGATTCCCAGGTGGTTACCTCATTTTTTCATTTGTTTCGTTCTCTCTCTCTCGTCTTGCGTGGAATATCTCCTATACAAGCGTCGTTCTTTACGATATATATATATATATATATATATATATATATATATATATATACACAGTACATCACCCCTATTAAGTTGCTGTCTCCGTACAGGTGTCTTGTCCGCTTCTCATATGTGGGGTGGCTCAACCCACACAGCTCTACCTGACCGGATGGAATTTATAAAGGCTTTTCGTCTCATTATTCCCCTCCCCACCTCTCTCTCTCTCTCTCTCTCTCTCTCTCTCTCAACGGACACTGCTCTTCTGAACTCTCTGACTGCATGCGTCCTCCTTTAAGGAGAGGAGGCAGTACTAGACTTTCTACACATTCTCATTCCTTTTCTGTCCAAATCTCTATCGCGAGGATTAATCGGTATTTACAATCTTTCATCTACTCAACCGGTCAACTCTGGGGTAATCTTCCTCAATCCATCTTTCCCCCCCGTCTGTGACCTCCCATCTTTCAAACGCAGTGTCCAGTAGGGTATGGTTAATTAATCATTTTTAGGAAAAAGTGATGAATGATGAAATTTTTCCTAATTAATGAATGATCAACTGATTAAAAGTGATTAAAAATTAAATACTTCTGAAAAAAGTAAGAAAGAGCTTTATTTGTTTCTGTTGCGTGAGATAAGACGGAAGAAAACATTTTGCTCAAACATTTAGTTTGCTTTAGTTCAAGAAATCAGGCATGGGCGGATTAGACAGTTTATACACGCAAAAAGTTGCCAAATTCAAATGATACATTAGAAAATTTAAGGTAAAATGACGGTGAAATAATAATGAAAATTAATCATTAATTAATCAAAAAATATTTTTGGGAAATGATTAAATTCGAAACAATGATTAACTGATTAATCAGAACCATGCCGTAGAGGCCTAGACTGTCCAGTGTCCAGGTATCTCGAAAACCCCGACCTTGATTTTGTTTCTCTTCTTCTATGAGGAGGGCGAATTTGAGGGGCATTCGCCCTTGCCCCCTACTCCCTGCATAAACAATCTATATATTATTTCTAATGTTCTACAGAAAAAACTTCGCTCATGGTCAACTACAGTTGACAATCATTCAACCATTTATAATTTTGTTTGTCAAAAAAAAAAAAGCATGGATGAATTTACCATGCGTTTTGGAGGTAGTCAAATAGTCAACCATTGTTACAGTTGTAATTGCGACAAGCCTAGAAACCTATAACGACCTATGAAATCCCTATACTTCACCATTTGCCTGATATTAATTGTATTTTTTCTTTATCCAATCTGTATAGTTTGTCAATAATAAATAATGTTTTGGGGGTTGTTTAACCTTGCCATTAATGTTAAATAAAAGATTATGTGAAGAAAGGGAAGAATTTACGTGGGACCAAACCACGGGTCGCTACATCATCTGAACGTATATTTGATCAAAGTTGATTGCCTTATTGTCGTGACTGAATGATTGATTCAGCCTATTATTTGCTCGAATGGTCGTCTAAATTCTTCCCACAGTCCCCTTACCCCTGGCC
This sequence comes from Bathynomus jamesi, assembly GCA_023014485.1. NCBI lineage: Eukaryota > Metazoa > Arthropoda > Malacostraca > Isopoda > Cirolanidae > Bathynomus > Bathynomus jamesi. The sequence continues at coordinate 49,862 of JAJOZX010013045.1, forward strand.
CTGTGGGTATATGGCACTACCAATAATGTATTAAATTTTCTGCAAAATTAAGTTTATGTATTTTTCCAAACCAAATTTTAACGAGTTTTGATGTCCTTCCCGTATTTGCAAAGGGAAAACCTGTTGAATTAACTCCAGAACTTTTCGAGAAGTATTTAAAAGGTTTTAAAAACTGATTCTAAAAACAACTCTATACTACTCGTTCCTCCTGCTACCTTTTATATTCAATTAATTATTTTTTACATACATACTTCGCATACACTGGATAAAAATTCTTAGCCAGCAACGAGAGTATATACGCGCGCTTTATATCGGTCATCCTTTCGCAATATGTCAGGTGACTATTCTCAATTACGAGAAGTTGAATTGAGGGAATAAAGCCACAATAAGAAATGGATTTATTAGAAGGACGAGCTTTAAGCCTCCGTTTCTTATTGTGGTTTTTATTCCTTCTGCAATATCTTTATGAGGCTTTTCGAAGAAAATCTCCGCATGCTGAGTTTTTTTCACTCGACAGTTACTGGGTGCAGTGGTAGAACCGTAGAAGGAAGCAAACTACAATGTGCTAAAAATTGTGGAAATGTGTTGTATGAGTGTAAGGAGCGTGTTACATCAAATATTAATTGAATTTTGTCCTACAACCTTCCATTTTTCTGTTATTGCAGTGGCAAAAAGAAGCAAATAACGGAAAAGGACAAGCAAAAGTCGTGTTTTTGTAAATTATTTCGTTTGTGTATAAGGCTACTTGCTTCCTTCTGCCATTATACTGCAGAGTAGTATGGTATGGTTACGCTGACCATGTCTTTTGCGAGCTTACCAAGCAATTCTAATCCAAATACTATAATATTCAAGATGAACTTAAGAATGCATAGTCCGTTAATAAAATTCACGGGGCCAGTTCCGTATTGCCCCCGACACAAAATATGATTTTATTGAACATTAGGATTATAAATAGATGTTATAACATCAGTAGATGTTTCACGAATAATACGATCACAATTTGTATCACCAACGGTGAACATGTACATAATTATCAGAATACGATCCATGGAGATATTACAATTATAAAACCAAGAGTTTTTGAAAGAGTGGCGCTCACATCGTGAGGATTTGAACCACCTAACCTAACCTAACCTAACCTAACGATCTTCTCTATATCTAATTGTCATCTCCTCTCCACATATTCTACAATAGAGCATGATGGTGTATTTCTTAATAATCCTTTCTCGATGAAATAATTTACCATCCTTTCTCAATCTTCAATTATGCCAAAACGTCTTCTGAAATTCATCCTAAAACATAAAAAAATTTAATAAAGCACCCAATTAAACAAAAAGCACCAATTTTTTAATAAAATATATACGAAACTATTTTTTAATAAAAAAAATGTTGGGGGCAATACGGAACTGTAGCCACATATGGAAATGTTGAGAGAAGGGGAGTTTCCATTTTGGAATGTTATGGTTATGAGAACTCGCACTAATATATTTACAATTTATGCAGAAAAGGTTAACCTAATTGGACTCGTATGCTCAGTGGTTTTCAGCATAGTTAGTTATACCTTATGAACCTTATGTTGTTTCGTGCGTTGGTCTCTCTTCACACGGAGGTCAAGCTGGTGGCCCCGCCTCTAGGTCTGGCCTGGTGGAGGAGCGAGTGTAAGAAATGCATATCATATAGTCTCTGGTCACTTTTTTTGAGAACCTTTAAAACATTCTGGTCGCATCGTTTAGACAAACCAACTTCATAATTTTCAAATGATAAAAGAGAAATAAGCATTCGATTCGTTTTAGTTTTACGTATTACAAATGACGTATATTTAAGGTCTTTCACGTTGAAAGACATACGCATTATTCGTACAGTTTCACGTTCGATCCCCTCCAAAGAGTGGTTGTTTATCAAACTTTTTAGAACGTTTACAGAAACTTTATAAAATTTTATTAACTTTTGAGTGAACGTTCCCTCGTTTGCTCGCGATCCTGACCGTACGTTATGACGGCATTAAGGGGAAAAAATCAGATAAAAGAAATGTTAGCATTCATAAAATTCCCTGTTGTGGTTGTCCAAAACTACACAAAGGAGAGACCGACGATGTCAAACATGGTTTTGGGATTTAATTATGGAAGATTAAAATTCACTTTAACCTTTTAAATAAAGTCGTTATCTCTCCTCCTCGTGTGCAGAAACGTTCCTTAATACTTATGTCGTTTCTATTCATTTATATACTGCGCGGTCATTGCAGTTATTTGCATATATATATATATTATGTTCCTGAGGATGTCATTAGACGAAAGCGCTTGAGCACCACTTTGTTTCTTTTTTCCCTTCGTGGTTTTATTCATCATATACTGTATATATATATATATATATATATTATTATATATATATATATATATATATATATATATATATATAATATATACACGGTGAACCAAAAGTAGGTGGACAGTAGGTTGAATACGGTTTGTGTTATATTATATTATAACTATGGTGTTCATTATAACTATGGTGTTTGTGTTATATTATATTAAATATTATAACTAAATTTATTTAAATTTTATTTTGTATTATAGTACACAAAAAATTAAATATGTATTCTCAAAATAAACGTTATCATTTACTGTCCACCTACATTTGGTTCACCCTATATATATATGGGATGGAACTCAGAATGGTCTCCTGAGATCTTTTATGTTACACACAGACCGTGCATGGAACAAGGAACTCTATATATATATATATATAGTTAGCTACGCTTTCTTTCTTGAACCAGAGGTCTAACATAATTATGTTATATGCTCCTTATAATCCTGGTTAAATCCCCAGATTGGAATAATTCACAAATCCGAACTTTTAAAATAAAAAAAATTTAATAAAAAGGTTTAAAGAAAATCGAGTCTATTTACTGTTTTCAAATTTTATTAATCAAGAACTTTCTTCTTAATAACGAACTCGGTTATGAGAAGATAATTCCTTAAATTATTCGAAAGAAGAAAAGCATCAGATAGAAAACTAATTATAGCAGGGTTCTTCTCGGGTTCCTTCCGCGCATGCGCGTAAGGAAAAACACAAAAGGCGAAAAATTAACGGGTAGAAACCCGAAAGTTGAACGAAAACGAACGAAAATGAACAAAAAGTAAAATGAACGTACAACTGGGCGAAACGAAAGAACGAAATTAAACGAAATTAAACGAAATTAAACGAATTTCAACGAAAATGGAACGAAAACAGAATGAATCTGAACGAAGAGTACAACGAAAACTGAACGAACTTCAACTGAAAACTGAACGAATTTTAACGAGAACCGTAACGAAAACTCAACGAATTTGAACGAAACTTTTACGAAATTCGAAATTGAACAGGTTCGCAAAACTCTGAGATTAATTCCAAGTGAAATCTTAAGACATATTCTGCCTAGGCTTTTGTTATACATAACTCACTTTTTCCCATTATGAATTCGGGTTCATTATGCCTTAAATGAACTATGACGCCTTACTGCTAAATAAAAAGACGTGATTAACAGAAAGAACGTAAAAAAGAACGCCGAAAAAAGAGGGAACGAAACAAAAAAAACCTTGATGAATAATAAAAAACGCAGAAATAACAATGAAGGGAAGATTCTAAGACTCTGTAAAGATGGTTATCGGGATGAAGAGATTCCATAAATTCATTAAACGTGTTCTGGATACACGATGAAAATAAATGGGACTTCATTTTCCACCTTTAAAGACACTCTTTAAGCATTACTCCATATTAGTATTAATATTTTCTCCTGAATATTATTACTGATACTTTCATATATATATATATATATATATATATATATATATATATGTGTGTGTGTGTGTGTGTGTGTGTTTGTACAACTACAAGGAAAAATAAAAAGCGATTCCAAGGTCTTTCGTGTATTCCTTCGCTCGCCAGGGATTACGAGGTGCACTTGGAATCGCTTTTCATTTCTCCTTGTGGGTGGGCATCTTTTATTTATTTCACGCGTTTAATTATGAAATTCAGCCCATATCCATATATACGTTTGTATTTATATATATATATATATATATATATATATATATATATAATATATATATATATATATATCGTAAAGAAACGACGCTTGTATAGGAGATATTCTGCGAGTATGTAGAGGAATTACGGCATTTGGAAGAGTGAGGTCCATGGTGTAATGGTATCGCGTCTGACCGGCAATCGGAAGATCCCGGGTTCGATTCCCAGGTGGTTACCTCATTTTTTCATTTGTTCCGTTTCTCTCTCTCGTCTTGCGCGGAATATCTCCTATACAAGCGTCGTTTCTTTACGTTATTTATACTGCGTGTTCTTTGCAGTTGAATGTATATATATATATATATATATGTGGTAAAATTTAAGATTCACGACGATGAATTTTTTAAGATTTCAAAACGCTACCCATAAAAACCGACTGAAAATAGCTTAAAAAGTAGAGATTAGCTATTCCAGTGTCACGTGACATTTAGAAATTCATTGTCGTAAATCTGATATATTATATATATATAGATATATATAGATATATATATAAAGATTATTTTTATTATTATAAACCCCAAAATAATGATCAGTATTTTGCTTTTAAATTTGTAAATAATGGGTCATAAATCTTTCAGCACTTGATTTATGCTAGGCTCAACAGCTGAAATTTATGACAAGTTTCTTTATTTAAAATCATTATTCCGGATGCTCACATAATTCACGTAACACCTCAAATATATATATATATATATATATATATAATATACACACACACAGAGTTTATGACATTAAAAGACTACGAAATACGGAAAAGAAAGGCTTCACTATTTTTTACAGAACACCATACTCATTCAAGTCACGAGCAGCTTGCAGTATCATTGTGAGGTAGGCTTACATAGTATACTGGTGAGTGGTAAAATCAGTAATATATATATATATATATATATATATATATATATATATATATATATATATATATATATATATATATATATTATTATGGTTGCACCGATTAATCGGTAGGAATCGGAAAATTTGCCGATTAATCGGCAATCGGGCTTTTGATCGATGAATCGGAGCGATTAGTTGAAAATGTATCTTTGTAATTTCTCTTTTTATTAGGTAATAATAATCAGTTAATCTGGTGATCTCGCCAAAAATCTAATGCCTCTCCAAAAATCTTTCATCGCCAGCAAGTAACTACATAAAGTTGAAAAAAAAAATTTCCTACAACCTCCTCCTCCTCCTCCTCCTCCATCCCCTTATATTCGTTTCAATGCTGGTCTTTTATTTAGTTTTTTATCGCCATTTCCTTTATTATACAAAAAATAAAAAATAGACAGACAGAAAAACATCTTCAAAATAAAAGCAAAAAAAAAATAGGAATCTTGTTTTATTTTTTCATAAACAACTAAAAACTTAAATTTTTACTCTCAAGCCCTTTTTGACGTTGTTGTCATATGTCTGGTTTACCTGACTTGGACTGAAAATATATTCTGTTACTCGATTGCTTTCAAAGAAAGAATCCAATTCAATCATGATTAATCAACGTAAGTAATTCAAACATTCAACTCTAAAATTAGAATATTAAACATAAACATTGCCTCTTATTGCGGCAAAGAAAAATATAGTATTTCAACATTTTTATTACATTAACATTCAATGAGCTTACGTAAGAAAATTCAGAATATAGCTAATGACCATGAAACGACAGGCCACTTAATACACCACTAATCTAAATTAAACACTTAAATTATAATGCAAAAACATTAAAATTTTCTGAGAAAAGTCTAATTCTGTTTATTTTCCAGTACGGATATTATACGAAATACAGACAGAAAAACAATCAAAATAATCAAATAATGGGGCTCGAGAGGTCGGGTACCTTTGGATGGTACACTAACTTCATTCACACTAGCAAACCAAGACGACCACAAGGAAAAAGAGATACAAATACAGAGCGATTTCATATAATTTACAAACAGGGTGTACAGAATGAAAGGTTACAACGAAGCAAAGGTGATAATATACTAGATTCGTTAAGAGTGGGTATCATTTAGTCCCCATGTAGGAGATGGCAGGTGGGCAGGACAGCTAAGCTGATAACATTGTGGTGATGTCTTTACTTTATGGTACCGATTAATCGGATTTATAGTGCCGATTAATCGGATTTAAAATTCTTAACAATCAGCCGATTATTACTGACGGCCGATTAATCGGTAATAGGCCAAATTACATACCGGTGCAACCCATATATATATATATATATATATATATATATATATATATATATATATATTGTATTATTGAGTGAATTTACCTTAAACAAATTATATATAAATCTAAATAATGCACTTTTGTACCATCGTATACCGTGTATATTGTATAGGTTGTAAAAATTCAGTGGTGGCCAGCCCAAGACAAGCGTGCCACAAGTGGCACTCCACAGTCCACACTGTTGATAGTGGCACGCGAGACTTTGAGGGGAAACAATAAAGTTACCTCTTCACTCTTGTTTTACGAAATTTGATGTACAGTATATTGAAACTACGCTTATTTTCCAGTATGACGATGTCTTTTTCATTTTAAAAATAAACTATATAAAAAAAAACCACCTGTCGCGTCCGAGATAATTCGGTAGTCGTTATGTCATCAAGTAAAACAATAACAAAAAGCGAAGCCTTTGTCATTGATCAAAGAAAATTTTTTAAAATCTCTCAGCGAATACACTTAGCATACTGCTTCGCAGTATCGTAAAAAACGTTTGTAATAAATAAACAAGTCAATAATTAAAATATAAAAAGCCAAAACAAAGACAGAGAACTGCAAATCGTCGGGCATTTGGTAGAAAAAAGCGCCTCGGATTCAATGAGAAACGTGATCACGCGAGAATTAAATTTCTTGGAAGACGCTAACACGGAGTCTCGGTCGGAAGCTCCTCCGAGACACATAACCTTTATAGTTGCTGCTCGGAGTTAGGTGAATGACTCCAACTTAAAGACTCCTACGTTTGCATTTAGAATTTTTTTACCGGCTTCTATCACCAAAACTCGTTACAAAACTTTTGAGCATTTTCGATCTTATTCATACTACAGAGAACGTTCTGTCAGTGCTCTTACATACCAGCTTCTCTGGTTATTGTTATAACTGTCAATCAAAATAAAAAATATGCTAGCCTCGACATTTTAGCCTCATTTCCTATTTCCATAATAAAAAAAGTGGGTCTAAACACATTCAGCTCAGTTAACTTATTTGGTTAACTTTAGTTTTTTAATCGGTTAACTTTAGTTAACCGATTAAAAACTTTAGTTAACTTTAGTTTTTCAATCGGTTTTCCAAGTGTTATTTAATTTCTATTTGCATTGGGTAATCGTCTAGCCTTTGAGATGAGCCGACAGTAACTTTCATTGGGTACACTGTGGAAATAACATCACACTCGGTACACGACCAATTTACCCACTTTAGTATCGACCTCATTTTGTTAATTCATAACCAGTACTTTACAAAAACCGAAATGTCGGCCCTATACTAACCTCAAAATCAGAGTCTGTTGAACGATTTGTATCCTGTCAGTCACGCCCGCAGCAACCTATGATACACTGAAGAGTATTTTACCTTAATTTCGACATCTTGTGTGAACTGTGTGGCTATTGCACTAAAAAAAAAAAAAACTCTATATTTAATTTAAACAAATGATATGTTTGGATTTCAGACTAACAAAGTACTACGTTCAAAATTATTATCATCCATTTTTTGTTAAAAAAAAAAAACTAAATAAATAATTTTACTTCAAAAGAAATTTACTTTAGATTAAGTACAAATAAGATGAGATTTATTTTAAATTAATCATTTTCAAATTTTCCACATGAAGTCAAACCCAATTCCAAGTAAATTAATCTTATTTGCGTTTCATCTAAACAAAATTTATTATGAAATAACATAATTTATTTAGTTCCAGTCTGTTAGCGAGGATTTGTTTTTTTTTTCTTAATTAAAATGAAAAGAGAAAATTAAATCTATATGATGATGGCATCCTATGAAGTTTGTCTTCTGCTAGCTAGGAAAAAAAATAACTTATACAGATGGAGAAGTAGTTAAGAAAAATCTGTCAATTTTTACTGAGAATACTGCAATACTGCATGGTGATCCTCCCCCAACCAAAAAAAAAAAAAAAGGTAGATGAAATTGCACTTTCCCGAAACACTGTTAAGAGGAGGATTGATGAGATGCCAAGAGATGTGTTTAAACAAATTAATTTTTCTGTTTCTGTCAGTAAATACTTCTCATTAGCGTTGGATGAAAGTTGTTTTTGTTAGGTGTGTTAAAGATAACTCTGATGTAATTGAAGAACTCTGGTTTACACCAGATCTTTTCAACTACTGGAGAGGATATCTTTGAAGAATCAAAACAAATTGTGCCCAAGAAAATGAGTTAAGCTGGTTTATAAATTAGACAGCATATGCGTAGATGGGGCACCCGCTGTGACAGGAAAGAGAAATAGTTGTATTCAAAGTTAAGTTAGTTAAGTTAGTTAAGTTAGTTAAGTTAGTTAAGTTAGTTAAGTTAGTTAGTTAAGTTAGTTAGTTAAGTTAGTTAAGTTAGTTAGTTAAGTTAGTTAAGTTAGTTAGTTAAGTTAGTTAGTTAAGTTAGTTAAGTTAGTTAAGTTAGTTAAGTTAAAAAAAAATGTTTTATCAGGGTTCAACTTTTCTTACAGAACTTTAAATAATTAACGAGAGACAACAACTCTCCTTAGGCCTAGACTTTAGATTACTAAATTTTAAGATAATTACGTTAAACATTTTTTTTTATGATTTATAAAACTTTTTCATAGTTTGAAGCAATTCCTAATAATTGAAGAAATAGAACTTTCGCACTTAAAGTCCCATATTAGTCATCGCTAATAAACACTTTTAGACTTTTAAACCTCACAGAGTTTGTTCCCCGCACCCCTAATCAATAAACAAAATATCTTCAGCTTAAAAGAACTATCCAGAGACGACTCTATCATAATCTCACGTCCTGATTAAAGTAAAGGTACCGTCCTCTTGAACAAACTCGACTACATTAACAAAGCTAATAACGTCCTTAACGACCCCACTAATAAACAAATAATGACACCCCTTTAACATTCTTTCTAAAACTCAAGACAAAATTAGCCATTTCCTCAAAAAATTTGATGATCAAAATAAAATTTCAGAAAACGCTTACAACCAGTTACGCTCTTCGGTTTCACTATATAAAATTAATACTATCAAAATCCTTATCAACAATGTCTATCACCTCTGCTCCACTCGTTTATCCTTCCACAATGAAACAAAATTTATTCAAAACTTCAGCATCAACAATTCTTTCCTCAAACATTTACTTCAACCACTACTTACAAACTTCCTCAATAATATTTATCAACTCCCCCCTCAAAGTCTCCACCGTTAAAAAATACATACAATATCATTTACAAAATACACACTGAACTTCGCCACCTACTCACTCCTCTCTACCCCTAAATCAACTTTCATTTTGCATTATTAACAAAAGCATAAAATCATACTTTAATTGCAAAGAAAACCTCTCTCAAGCCTTTGTCTCGTCCATTATCTACTCTTTCAATTGTACTCGCTGCAAAGCGAACTATATTGGCAGCACTTTAAATAAACCATCAAAGTCAACTATAAGAGATCATTGCCACTTTCACAACACCCAACCAACCTACCTCCGTATCCTTGAATTTCTACATATTCTTAATAAAAAACCATCCTTCAACGACTATAATTCTGCCTTCAACTTAAGCATAGCGAAATAAATTCTTGACTCACCATTGGAAACTTACTGCTATTCAGTTTAATTCCTGAACAAACCCTATCAAAATGAAGATTTCACCACCCAGATTTGTGGGTTAGGTGTGTTTGGGACCGTTTTTTGTTGCAGGTAGAATAGCACGCAAAAGCTAATATGGAATTGAGTTACACTCTTGAGGAAAAGGCTTCCGCCTTTTCCTCACGAGTGTAACTCAATTCCAAAACAAGAAATCAATTTGAACATTTGTTTTAATTCTACTGTACTACTTTTGTAAACTTAACTTAAAATAAATTTTCCTATGAGGCAGAACTTATGGGACACCATATAAATAAATAAATAAATAAAAAAAAAAATATATATATTATATATATTATACTACCCTCTGATCTTTTATACTTTTGTACAATTTTTGTTTCATTAATTATTTTGTCCTACATTACAACTGTTTGTTCATTTTAACCTTTTTTAGCATTGATGATGGGAACTAATTTTCAGAAACGTTTGCTAATAAAACTTCAACAACCAACATATACCAGTTTTTCGTGCTCCTGTTCCTCACTAAAAGTTTCCCACAAACAAACTCTTCAATCAAATTATTTATATATATATACAGTGTGTTCCAAAAAAATGATTACACATCATATTAACATATATATCAATAAGCAAAATAGGCGGATAGTAAATAGATAGCAAATAGGCTTCTTTAATGTTTAAATGTTCGAAATATCAGCCAGCAGCGTCAATACCTTCATGGTTGTGCTGCATACTTTAATGTTTTAAATGTTCAAAATGTCCGCCACTAGCGTCAATACATTCTTGACAACGGCGATCAACAGATCGGCATAGTGTTCGGAGTGGAATGTTAGTACAGGCTATTTCAATTTCGTGTCCCAAGGCCTGTAGTATCCTTGGTTTTTCAGCATACACAGTGTTCTTCAGAATGCTCCACAAGTAACAGTCTAAGGGTGTTAAGTCAGGAGATCGTGGTGGATACTCCGTACATCCCCTACGTCCTATCCATCTTCTAGGAAAACAAACATTGAGAAAATTTCTAACGTCATTGTGGTAATGTGGTGGCGCGCCATCCTGTTGAAAGTAACACTCTTCTTCCAAAAAAAGAGCTCTGATTGAAGGTACAATGTTGTCTTGCAGCATTGATAAGTAAGCAGCACCTGTGACAGTGTCCTCAAAGAAAAATGGCCCTATCAGTCCTCTGGAAGACAGACCACACCACAGTGACACTCCTGGTTGATTAAGTGCTCGTTCTTCTGTTACGTTTGGATTTTCGGTGGCCCAATACACACAGTTGTGTCGATTGATAGTACCATTAAGTTTAAAAGTGGCTTCATCGGACAAAACAATGAAATCAGGAAAAGATTGTTTTTCATCACACATGTGCAAAAACCACTCACAAAATTCTTTTCGACGATCTGGATCGTCCTCATTCATTGCATGGAGCAGTCTAGGTATGTACGGTTTCCACTTTTCACGTCGCAAAATGCGATGAACGCTGGATTTAGAAACACCAGTCTCACGAGAACATTGCCTTGTAGACTTATTTGGAGAGTTGGTGAAGGCCTGTAACACGGTCTCAACACTTTCATTGCCAGTTGAAGTGCGACGTCTTCCAGATCGGCCTTTGTTAACGTTTTGCACTGTTCCGTCAGTCTCAAACTTATCACAATCTCGTAATTGTTACCCGTGATGGTGGTAAGGTTCCAAACTCATTTCTCCAATGTCTCTGTACCTCAACCACATTCTCCGTCTTCCAGTAGTGCTTCAGAATCCACTTACGTTGCTCAAACGATAACTGCAATGCCGCCATTTCCTGTAACAAGGGATACTACTGTTATTTAAGTACAATACACCATTACTATACTACTATTACTAAGTACTATAATATACTAATACATCAGCGCATATTACTATCATCTAAAGTGTGCATGTTGATATATATATATATATATGTTAATATGATGTGTAAACATTTTATTGGGACACCCATATATTCAATAAGATTATGAACTAGTGATTTCATGAAATCCATGACATTTTCAGAGATTTCGCGTATTTACTTTTTAACTCAGGGACCAGGGACTTCAGGAAGTTACTAAACTAAACGGATTTCATGAAATCACTAGTTTCACAATCTTACTGTAACTTTTTTTTATGCAGGAAGGAGGGGCCAAGGGTGAACGCCCGCAAAAATGCCCCCCCACCCACTCCATCAGGGGCGCCGAGAGGGCGAGGAAGCCGGGTTATATCCCTGGGCCCGGAAAGACGGGAGATAAAATCTAAAAATATTAATAAAACAATTGATTAAATAAGAGAGAGGAAATATAATTAATAAACATACATTTTATAGAGATTATCACAGTCAAACTGAAACGGATAAAATATTATCTGCGGTCCACCAATGCCCAAGACCGACTGACAGATGTGGGAACCATTGTAATTGAAAGCCAGTTGGCCCGTACTTTAAATTTCATCAGAATCATTTACCACTTTGCTAGAGAGAAGGCAAAGAAAGTACGCTTCTAATTATGAAAATCTTGCAGTAAACAATTGTCTTGCCCGCATGGACTGGTACTGCATTCGTAAATTGTATGGTGATACAATTAATATAATTGATTCGAAAAATAAAATGGTCATTTTCTTCCGAGTTGTTTATTCATACTCTATGTTTTGAATAGTGACTTGGACATATAATCAGTTTGCTTGTTATGTACACAAAAAACATTCATAATAAAATACTGAGTAAACAGGGGGGGGGGGGCATATACCAATCCTTCCCCGGGACCCGTGGCAGCTCTCGCCGGCCCTGCCCTTCCCAATGAAATAGAAGAGAACCAAAATACACACATTATTTTTAACAATAATTTTTTTAATAAATTTTTTAAAAGATTGTGTAATGTGTAAAATGCTTGAATGCGTGTGTAGTGAGGAATAAAGGGGAAAGGGGAAAGGGGAAAGGGGAAAAGTGTGTATTTGAGAGCACGCTGAACTGCTCATAAGGTAGATGAGACACGGAAAAGCTCAGCCGAGGAGAACAGTAACAGGAGAAACGGGAGTTCCAGCACTCCCTGTCTCCTGCCTAACGTCCTCCTAGGAGTACTGTACTTCCCTGGTCGGTCGATTGGTGTGTAAATTTCACAATCTCCTCCTCCTCCTCAATATATATATATATATATATATATATATATATATATATATATATATATATATATATATATACATATATATATATATAATTTTGAACCGTCTAGCTAATAAATTCGACATATTATATATGCTCATCGCGCCGTTATTACAGGAGTAAAGTGAGTTAGAAGGAATTTACCATTGTATTCGTCTGTTAATAAAGCCTTTATTAGAATTTATAGTGGGTATGGAATCCTGCTCTCTTTTAATATACTTATGGAAACCTAATCTATTTTGCTTACAAAAAAAAGAGGAGGAATTCTTTTTATATGTTCTTTTTTTTTTTATCCAGACTCCCCTGTTTCAAAAAATGTAGCGTTATGGCTGACTTAGTTTCAAATTTAATTATTTGGATAGCTGGCGCAACCGACGCCCAGACAAAGATTGTTCACAAAATATTTTCTAGATGTAAGTAGATAAAGTAGACAAGGTCTCTACTAGAGTAGATGTAAAGGCTGTAATTATATAGAGTGGAAGTATGATAACTTTTTTTTTTTTTTTTGCTGAAAGAATTCTCGGGTATTTTAATTTAGTTTTTATGGGAATACAATATGTATGTGTAATTAAGCCTTGGAAAGTAAAGATCGTGTGTATATATGTTAGTGATGTAAACCCACAAAGTTTCATTCATTCATTTACGTGTTTAAGTGTGAAATTCATCCCATATATATATATATATATATATATATATATATATATAATAATTTAGTGGTGGACAGGATGTCAGTTTTTCAACATCTGCGGATGCCGGATCTTTAATTTAATATCCGCGGATGCGGATATTTATTCTATCAATATAATATAGAATTATGAATACATGACATAATTTTTCAAATTTCATGATATTACTATTATGGCAGGCAATGCATAAGACTTAAAATTAATATAAATGTTTTCATTATGATAAAAATAATAACTCAAGAGTTTCAGCCACAGAAAATTCAATGAAACAAGTTTCATTCAATCTTCTGTGTTACCAGGTATTTATATTTCAGGTTTATATATTTGCTTGTTCATTAATAAGTAATTAATACTTTACATGAAATGTGCATGACTGGGCCTTATAAGCTACTTTATAAGCTAATTTAATTGTAAATTGCATAATTTATTAGAGGTAATATCCGCATAACATCAGCAGTCAGAAGTGCGGATGCGGATGTTAAAAATGATGCGGATATCCGGTCCACCACTAATATATATATATATATATATATTATATATATTATATATATATATATATATATATATATATAAATAAAATACACAGACCGTGTATGGAACAAGGAACTCTATGGGAAAATTAAATCCACTATAGTCCGAATAAGTAACGGTAAATGACAAACACTCAAATTTTTTTTTTCATGATGTTAGCCCGACGTGGGCAACGGGCCGGACTATAGTGGATTTAATTTTCCCATAAGAGTTCCTTGTTCCATGCACGGTCTGTGTGTATCATGAAAAAACCTCAGGGGACCACTCTGAGTTCAATCCCATATATACACCTTACCTTATGAACCTTATGTTGTTTCGTGCGTTGGTCTCTCTTCACACGGAGGTCAAGCTGGTGGTCCCGCCTCTAGGTCTGGCCTGGTGGAGGAGCGAGTTGCTTTCTTGCGCTCTCCACCGTACATAGCCAGGCACGCCCGGCTCATCTGGTACTGCCCTGAGCCAGGCATATATATACAGCGTGTCCCAAAGAAATGTATACCCACTTTGTTCGATAATACCAGCTATGAGGATAATAAATATATTACTTTTTACATGTTTTTTAATAAAGAATTTTCTCCTGAATCTAAATATGTAATTATTTTTATTAAAAATTGAAGAACAAAAAAGTTACAGATGTTTAAATTATAATTATTATTTTCGAGACTTCATGTGCGATATTTTCTAATATTTTAACCGACTGTTTTGAGATACTTATGTTTAGTGTTGATATTGAAGCATAAATGTTGTAATTATTAGTTAATTCAAAAAATTTACAAATTCCATGGTTAAATGACACTTTATCTAAGATGTTCGACGTCTTCCAGAACGTTTTTTTGTAAGTTTTGCACAGTGCCGTCGGTTTCAAACTTATCTCGTATACGTGCAAAAATATTAGAAAATATCGCACATGAAGTCTCGAAAATAATAATTATAATTTAAACATCTGTAACTTTTTTGTTTTTCAATTTTTAATAAAAATAATTACATATTTAGATTCAGGAGAAAATTCTTTATTAAAAAACATATAAAAAGTAATATATTTATTATCCTCATAGCTGGTATTATCGAACAAAGTGGGTATACATTTCTTTGGGACACGCTA
Organism: Bathynomus jamesi; assembly: GCA_023014485.1. NCBI lineage: Eukaryota > Metazoa > Arthropoda > Malacostraca > Isopoda > Cirolanidae > Bathynomus > Bathynomus jamesi. Next base: position 65,175 of record JAJOZX010013045.1, read on the forward strand.
TATAATATATATAATATATTATATATTATATATATATATATATATATATATATATATATATATATTAGTGATGTAGGTCACATCCGCACATTTTCTCGCATCCGCATCCGCACTTTGGACTGCGGATGTCGTGCGGATGTGGACCATTGAGATAAAATGTCATTAATAAGCGGAAATTATCAAATTCTACTATATTAATAGAACTAGTTCATTGTGCGCAAAAGTGATGCAAGCGACAAGACGAGAGGCTGTTCTTGTATGAAGTTACTCTCTTGCAACCTACTTAGATCCACGTTACAAAGCTAAGTTATTTTCACCTAGTACATTAGAACGAGTTAAATCATCACTTGGCAAAGCAGTTGAAGAGCTTCAATCTCTTGAATCTGTCGCTTCGCCACCCACCAAAAGAATAAAAGTTTCAGTGACAGAACCAACACCTTCAACAAGCAAATCTATCACAGAATCTGTCTCTCAGTTTCTTGAGTCAAGCAGCAATGACGAGACCTACGCGATGTCAAAAGATGTAGTAAAAATGATCGAGAGCTATCACCAAGAAAAACGCCTGGCTGCATGTGACAATCCTATTAGTTGGTGGAAAAATACGCAGAATATCTATCCATACTTGAGTAAACTTGCAAGGAAACATTTAGCCTGTCCTCCAACAAACGTACCAAGCGAGAGATTATTTAGCAGTGCTGGATTAATATATGATGAAAAGAGAAACAGACTGGCAGCAGAAAAGGCAGAAAAATTAATGTTCCTTAAGCATAACCTTCCTATAATTAAGTTTGAACATTAAACGATGAACATCTTAGTTTACTTTATTTTAATTACTCATTTATAAATATGCCTAATAAAACTTTAAACTTAATATAAATAGTTATCAAGCTAATTAATGATCTCTTTCTATAAGGGTGGAGGTTGGGGAAAGAGGTCGGTGGGGTGTATTTGAGTTGGGTTCACGTCCCGCATCCTGGTAACACAATTATGGTTTCTAATTGTGGCTGAAACTCAACAAAATATAACGAATTTATTTGCAGACGAATTCACTAATTGATTTCTATATTAGTTAGATGATTGATATTATTTTATATGTTCAGAGAAAAGTACAGCAATTATTGTACAATTAATCAATTATACTACATTATAGCTACAGCTCTCTCTATATAATAACTTATTATATACGTTAAACACAACAAATCTCGAATATATCCTAAAAATAACGAAAATGTAGACATCCGCATCCGCGGATGTTGAAATCAAACATCCTCATCCGCATCCGCATCCGCGGATGTGAAAAAAATGACATCCGCTACATCACTAATATATATATATATATATATATATATAATATATATACAGGGTGTCCCAGAATTAACTATATTTCAATGAAATCGGACAAATTTTTTAAAAACACACTTTTATTTATGTTTATCATGTTTAATATGTGTTAAAAATGTCTAAATTTCTAAATTTTTTTCATAATTTTATTTTCATAATTTTTTCATTATCTGGTCCAATGAAAGACCGTCTGAAGTCATAGAATGGCAAAGAGACTCTCCAAAAGTTAACGTGTGGCTTGGAATGACCAAATCCAAAATTTATGGCCCATTCTTCTTTGCGGAAGCAACTGTAACAGGTACCGTCTACCTTGAGATGCTTCAGCAGTTTCTCGAACCACAGCTTCTTGATGATGGCATTCTTGATAATGTTGTGTTTCAACAAGATGGAGCACCATGTCATTATGCTCTAATTGTTCGAGAATACCTCAACAGACGCCTTCCGAATCGGTGGATTGGACGTGGAGGACCTCGACCTTGGCATCCGCGTTCTCCGGATTTGACACCCCTGGATTTCTTTGCATGGGGTTTCATAAAAACAAAGGTTTATCGCCAAAAAATCAATGCTTCTTGTTGAAACACATTATCAAGAATGCCATCATCAAGAAGCTGTGGTTCGAGAAACTGCTGAAGCATATCAAGGTAGACGGTACCTGTTACAGTTGCTTCCGCAAAGAAGAATGGGCCATAAATTTTGGATTTGGTCATTCCAAGCCACACGTTAACTTTTGGAGAGTCTCTTTGCCATTCTATGACTTCAGACGGTCTTTCATTGGACCAGATAATGAAAAAATTATGAAAATAAAATTATGAAAAAAATTTAGAAATTTATACATTTTTAACACATATTAAACATGATAAACATAAATAAAAGTGTGTTTTTAAAATATTTGTCCGATTCATTGAAATAGATAGTTAATTCTGGGACACCCTGTATATATATATATATATATATATATATATATATATATATATATATATATTATATATATATATATATATATATATATATCATATATATATACACGTCAGTTCTGACGGAATTAATGTTTCATTTATCGACGAAGCAATTCCTAACAACTGCCTGAAAATTTTCTACGCAATTTGAAACAACTCCCAACATAACATTATTATGCTTCTAAAAGGTTTCTTCAATTTGCTTGATGGATATATAATGACAAACAGTCGAAATATTTGCCAATTTTTTCCTGATGCGTGCATGCGCGAAATAAATATTACACGCTCAGTTAATGATTCATGCATACATAAAAAATTGGCCGATGTATTGCGGCTTGTGTTATCATGCATGCCTTAACTGTATTAAAAAAATTAACATTCAGTTTACATAATTATTCAAACAAACCAACCAACCAAATTTTTAAAACTGAACTTTTACAGTCGGACAAGCAAGGCTCGTGGCCGATCCACGATTAAATGACTTAAAAGTTCTTTTTTCTTATTATTTCTCGTCTCTTCAACTGATTACGGAGTATCTTATATCGGGTAAAGTATCTTAGATATGTATCTAATATCTCTGTACCTTGCCCGTTTTTTAAAAAGTACTTGTATCTTCGATGCGCAATAAGTTAGTATCTAGTATTTTGTATCTAACATATTTCTTTAGGTATCTTGCCCATTATATATAATATATATATATATATATATTTATAGATACGTATCGAGCATCTGTGTATCTTGCCCATTCTTAGAAGCTAGATACAATAAGCTAGTATCTCATATTTTGTAGCTAAGATACATCTCGAGGTATCTTGCCCATATATATATATATATATATATATATATATATAATATATAATATATATATATATATATTATATTCTGCCATTGTGAATAAAACTGATGGGAAGTTGGAAAGTTGTACTTGAAATAAGCGGTTGTGGCTGACGGAAGGATTGTCTTTGAAGTGATGGAAATGCGGCTGTCTCTGTTTTATTGACTACTGTTGTTAAATGTAGGATTTTGTCTCCATCCTAAGATAGGGAAAGGATCATACGACTTAGGAAACCTACTTACAGATTAGCGTGGAATCCGACCTATCCACGGGTCACTACATCGTCTGAGCACAGAGGACAGTCATTCATCCAACAACTGAACGGACTCAAATCGCTTAACTTGTTGATCTTTCGGGAAGCAGCGTATATAAAGGTGTGGCCAAGAGTTTTGCAACTTGCGAAGTATTTTTCTGATGCCTCTCTCTCAGATCGACTGCAAGATAGGCATCAAATATGTCCAACCACTGCATATTCATCATCAGCGCGCGCGCGCGCGCACACACAACACACAAACACACACGCGCACACACACACACAAACACACACGCGCGCGCGCACACACACAATAGCATGCAAGTACATATACCGTATATTACAAATATTATAAAGTAAAAATTTTTCGATAATTTTTCACCCAGATTAATGGTTCAATTTTGGACTCTGTATTATAGCGAAGAGTTCATAAATTAAACCAAAGGTATTATCTACATTTGCTTTTACCGTTCGGGCGCAAAATGAGGGTAAAAATAGTTCAATTTCAAGTCCACTGCATGAGTCTGTGGAAAATGACCACAAGATGAATATTTATGAGTACTTTTTTTTTTTTTTTCCAAAAATGAAAATCGCCAAAATTGTGAGATAAAAAAGTGTATATATGAACATGCATTTAAGCTTCTGAAATATTTAATTTTTTTTCATGTCTACTATAATTGCTACTTAACATTTTTGCTATTTTATTTTTGTTTCTTAATTTGAGGATATTTTGCAACCTCCCTTTTTTGTGTATTTATATTTCATTTGGATGGGGTGAGAGGATGGGGGGTTATTTCTAAAATTAGAGATTTTTTTTTCTACTGCAAGAGACAAGAACAAATATCATTATTACGAGTTTCAGGGATGCAAGAATGCATAAACCCGAGGAAATAAGAGCCCAAATTCAACAGAGGTGCTTAACGATGTTCGCAAACAAGCAGTTTGAACAAAACAATAAAGTTCAGTACTAAAATGTCAGCAGTAAAGAAATAAATAAATAAATAATAATAACAATAATAATAATAATAATAATAATACAAAAACGCTACTCTCCATACTTCGAGGTCCTTATAACCCCGAAAAACAAACAAAAAATCAACTTACCTCTTCTCATATCAACTCTGTACCCACCCTACTCATTGTCTTCTCAACTACATACACACACACGCGCGCAAACACTATCTCACAGAAGTTCCAATCCACCTTTGACGCCAATTCAGACTTCCTATTAAGATTCGCCCCATTTAGCGAAATTGGATGAAGCTGTTGTCGCAAATGCTCTATTTACACAGCACACAAAAAACATACATAAGCAAAATTTGGCTCCGTTACGAACTGAATAGCAAATTTGGTGCATCTCGCGGGGGGCATAAGTTACTTTTAATTTCATTTGCTTCCTTCCTATACCCTATTTTATGGTTACTTGGCTCTCACGCGCGCGCGCACACACACACGCGTATATATACATATATATTCTTGGCTATCTTACGAAACCACAAGTCATTAATACACAGTAGATTAATACACTATTGTACACATTAATACACACAAAGCTCATCACGACACAAACGTTCGTGTAACGACATTAGTAGTGTTACGATAGATTCTGACTTTTTTTGTTGAAAATCATTAGATATTATGAAAAAAAGGGATGTAATGAAGGTTAGATTAAGTTGATTAAATTTTTTAGACAAGGTTAAATGTCGCCATCCACCAATGAAAATATGAAACCGTCGCGGTTTCGTGAGGTAAGCCGAACAAGTGTGCGTGTTAATCCATAAAGTGAAACAAGGGATATATCCCGAGTACTTTCGTATATTCGTACATATATTTCTAAACACCACCACCTCTATACACATTTTATTCTGATGAGATGTAGACATACACAAAAATACATAGAACAATATATATATATATTATATATATCACAACCATGCGACTGACCATTTCTACGGTTGAACCGTATCCATGGTTGTGCCATTAGAAGTTCGCTGTGGAAAGCGAATGTCCCTTAATCTCTCTGATTCGTCTCCTCTAATTTCTCCCAATAATGACTTATACTGTATGTACAAAGTGAATAACTATGACGTCATAACATAACTTTCCTCACTCTTTCCATACCTTGAATACGAAATCATGTGTTTAGTATGTGGATATCTTTCGTATTCAATGTATGGTAAATTCTTTAATAATAATGTGGAAAAGGGTTTCCACAGAAAAAAATTAATTTCTGTTGAAAGTTAAAAAAATATAATTCTGTTTGTATCAATTAAAGTAGTAATCCTTTAAAAAAATATATTACTCTGTTCATATGAATTATATGAGTCCTTAAATTCTTAATGTTTGTATAGCTTGCCTCGATGCCCAGTGGGCCATCTGGCATCCCTCGATAGCCCTAACGAAACCAGTGTTGTCACGTCTATAATCTTGAACAGAGATTCCTAAATTCTTAATGTTCGGCTAAAATAAATCACAAAGAAGTTAAGCGTAAAACTACGATTATATATATTCTCTTGCTAATATCGAATTATATACATTCTTTTGCTAATATCATTATTAGAGTAGTAATTTGCAAAGTTAATAATCTCTTGTAAAACGTGGCACCATGGGAATTCTGAAAGGGCAAAAAGAATTGCCTCGAGAAAGCCCCGTTCTCGGCCTTTGGGAGTTAGTAAGTTTTCCGCCTTTGACCCAGCCGGTAGGCTGGGGACCCTGAGTTGTATTGAAGTCAGCAATTGTCCGTTAATCACACTGTAAGCAAAGTGTAGTGAAAGGATTTGATTTTTTTTATTACTCTGTATTTTGGAAGAAATTCATTAATAGTTTAAGTGATTTTACCCCCCTTGTGAGCAATAAAGGACTGTCAAAAAGGAAAACTTGTGATTTATACCTTCCGAAAGAGGCACTCTATCCTCTCAACGCGGTGTCACATTATTGTTACTTGGATACCCTACGGCTAAGGCGAGCGTAACCAACCAGGACCACTTTCGTCGGATTGTCCAAAGTGCATTCAGCTAAAAGCGCAGCGCGCGACATATATATATATCGTCGCTTATATCTTAAAAGGCCCTAGCTCGCAAAAAGTCAATTGTTCAGGAAATAAGAAAAACTGTTTTGTTGCTCTGAAGGTTGTCTCACTTGTCGCGCTTGATTCTACAAGGTGCACGAGCTTTCTGATTGGAGGAGAGCTAGGCTCTTTTAAGACAAGGTGCAGAACACGAAAACGAACCAATATTTCGATAAAAACGTTGTTTTCAAATTTTCGAGTTAGGGCTAGGACTGTGCTAAACATGGCTCTGCATGTCAAGACAAGTTGACTGATAGGGTTGCACTTCAGTGTGTAGCGTCAGTCCACCGTGTTGAGCCGATGAAGTTACGCGTCGGTTACTTGTTTTTTTTTTATTGTGAAGGTGTTGTGCACCATGAATATGCTCCACAGGGACAAACAATCAACAAGGAATTTTACATTGAAGATTTGAGACGTCCACGTGAAGCAGTTCGGAAGGAACGGCCGCAGAAGTGGGAGTCCGGAGACTGGATGCTTCATCACGATAACACGCCATCTCACGCCCCACCCCCAGGTACAGCAGCCTCCATATTCGTCAGATTTGGCTCCATGCGACTTTTTTTTTTACACCGAAGCTCAACAAACCCTAAAAGGACACCGATTCGATATGTTGAGACCATTAAAAGAAATTCGACGGAGCAGCTTTGGCCATTCCAAAAAAGTGCTTTCGAAAAATGTTTTCAACAGTGGCAGGATCGTTGGTCAAAGTGTGTGGCTTCAGAAGGAGCGTACTTTGAGGGAGATTAAGCCCCAAACCCCGTAAGTACCTATCTATCTATAATCGCATCAATCCGGGTACTTTTTGAACTCAACAATTCTGTACCTTTTCCTGACATTAAAAAAGACAAAAAATCTGTATTTGGAACTTCACATTTTGGAATGTACCTTTAAACAACGTATTATAGATTTAATCTGCGGAATATCGCAGTTACGCTCTCCCAAATGACCATTTTAAAATTCATATTAAGTACTATTAATTTTTTTTTATTTTGTCTCTATTTTATTTTTTTTCATCTCTTTCTTTTAAAAAAAAAAAAATTTATTTTTATTTTTAATAATTTTTTTTTATTTCTCTTTTTACTTTTTATTTCGTGAGTTTTTTATTATTATTATTTTTATTTTTCGTATTTTATCTTTTTATTTATTCATATACAGTATTTTTATATTGCTCTAATGCTAGTAAATCAGAGTTATACAGTGTGATGAAAAAGTTACTGCGTACCACGACTAAACGTAAGTAGTCGTGGGGCATACTGACTTTACAATCACTTTGTTAAGTTATTCAGGGTGGATAAAATGAGCAGAAGTAAATTCAAGGTTTTCAAGGACACTTTTCAATGAAATTCAAGGCTTCAACCCAATAAAAAATTTCATTTTACCAACTCAGATGAAGCGAATGTTCCGTACATAAATGTGCCATCGAGTCAAATGAGAATTCTGGTTTGGCTAAAACAAATATTCTTTCTTGGATCAAGTAAAGATAAGCACCCCCAACCTTTTTAGTTAGCTTTATAAGGCTAACTAACGAAAATACACGACCTAACCTAACCAATCGTCAAGGGCGTACAGTTGACCTAACGATTGGTTAGGTTAAGTCATGATATTTTCGTTAGTTAGCCTTATAAAGCTAACTAAAAAAGGTTCGGGGTGCTTATCTTTACTTGATCCTCTTTCTTTTCTAACTTCAGGATAAGATAAGAATTACATCAAGGTGGCTTTCTGCAACGCACTCTGGAGGCAAATAAAAATTGTACAATTTTCTCAGTATTAAAGATATTAATATTGAAGGCGCTTCATCAAATATTCATTAAATTCCAGGCAAATTCAAGATTTTCAAGGGTAAAGTTAAATTGAAGGCAAATTCAAGGTTTTCAAAGGTTTCACTCATTATCCACCCTGTTATTCTTTCTACTGAACCCTTCTCGGGAAGTTGAGCTAAAGTACTCGGGTTCGATCCCGCCTTCTCGCTTCGATTAAAAAATGCCTCTCATTCGGCGTTGAGAAAGTGGTAAAACAGGGAGTCGAGCAATGGACTCCGCCTAAGGTAGACGCGGGTACCCAATAACCCTTACTTTTATACTTTAATCAACAACCACGAAGAAGGAGTACCATAAAACATAGAGGATTCGCTCTACAATTTAATAGAGTAAATGTTATATAAACGTAACGGAAATTTAACGGTAATTTAAGGGTAAAGACGAATGTTTTGATACAAAACAGAGAGAGAGAACGAGTATAATGCGAGTTTAGTAGAATTAATAAACTCCAATTACAATTCTGATGAATTTCCTTCTTTGTGATATGTAAGGAACGGATTCAGAATTCAATTGCTGTGGTAGTTTGTTGATATAGTATAGAGGAACTTTATACTATTCTCCCCGAGATATAGCGAGTTTTGACCTCACTCACTCCTTCATTCACAACACACACACACACACCCACACACATTTACTTTATTCCAGTCTGGCCAAATTATCTTATTCTAATTCGATTAAATTCCAGCGAGTTCGACCTAATTCCACTTTGGTCAGTTTGATTTTATTCTAGTTCGGGCTTGTTCTTAACCCAACCTAACTTCATCTAACCAAACTAACCTAGCCTTACATACCAAACTAGCAGTCTAACCGGGACTTGAGTAGTATAGTTCCATCTAGTTTTAGGATGAGCCCATTGGACTTCATTCCAGTACGTTCGGTTTAATTCCAGTCTGAATTGTTTCAATCGCCAAATTTTTATTTGATATATATATTATATATATATATATATATATATATATATATATATATATATATATCCCCACCAGAATTCGAACCCAACACCTCTTGATTAGAAGGCTGGGTTCGAATCCTGATGGGTGCAACTTTTCATTGTGAAGAAATTGTACGTGTTCATTCATGATATTCCAATAAATATATATATCATATATAAAATATGCGCCTCGGTCGTGTAGTGGTTAGCGTCGCTGACTACGAATCCATCGGTCCCGGGATCCAGACCCGGTAATGGCAGGCGGGGCGCAGTAAAACTCAGCTGTTCATCCTTCCACACAATAAAGAAAGTGGTTGGTAAAGGGTGTCCCAGAAGTCTTGGAGGGGTTTTATTTGGCTATAACTTTTTTGTTTGGGAGTCAAATAAAAAAAGGTTTGTAACACTTGAAAATATACTTATTGCGATTTCAATTACAAATTTAATATCTGGTAAACTAGCATAAATCGAAAATCGCATTAGCGTACGTTATCCGACTCTGATGATCTTGTGGGTTGATTTCTTGAGCAATTTGAATTTTGTACGGGTAAAGATTGATATCATCTCTTAAAATTCGATGTAAGGAACTTCTTGAAATGTTTAATTCCTGGCTGCGTCGTCGGACTAATGTGGATTTTCCTCAACGCTTTCACGAACCATCTCAACCCGAGTTGGACTTCAGCTTGTCCGAGGACGCCCAGTCCGTGGTTCGTCTCCCTGACCCTTTCCCATACGAAATTTAGCGACGTACCGTCGAATAGCTCGATTAGAAGGAGCGGAACTTGTGTTGAATTTTAATCTAAACGCTCTTTGAGCGGCAACGATGGAAGAGTTGTTTGCAAATAAAGTTCCACAATAGCCACTCTTTGTTGCACTGTCCAGGATTCCATTTTCATTAATCGTACCAAGGGTACTTTCATTGAAAAACAAAAATAAATAAATTAATCAAAAAAGAAAAAGTTATAGCCAAATAAAACCCCTCCAAGACTTCTGGGACGCCCTGTAGATAAATGGGTACCTTGGGTAGCCTAGTGGTTAAGACGCTGGGCTGCTGGTGGGGCGTGGTTCGGATTCCACATTAAACTGTAGGTCTAAGGTAGAGTGAGAAACTTGACCTTCGTCACGGGAACCTCTTATGGAATGAAGAATGTCAACACAGAGTCGGTCAGCCTGTCTGTTTGCATTACGGGCGGCAATGTGAAGCTCAAGATTTTCATGACTGTTCTTTTCTATAGTTTTATTGACCAGATATCTGATTAGATTCAGAAATCTTGACACACTGTGAAGCTCAAAATTTTCACGGCTGCGTTCTTTTCTGTAGTTTAGCCTGTCTGTTTGTGAAATTTATCCCGGCCAGTAATGGGGGAAGGGTGGGGGTGGGGGTAAGTGGTGGGGTAATGGGGGAGGGGTGGGGGAGGGGGTAGCCCCAAATTGCATAAAGGGGGGTGAGGGGTTTTTGGGGGTATTCAGTTGACTTAACCGGGCATTCAGTTGACTTAACCGAGCATTCAATTAACCCGGGCAACGCCGGGTACCTCACCTAGTATATACACACCTTAACTTACCTTATGAACCTTATGTTGTTTCGTGTGTTGGTCTCTCTTCACACGGAGGTCAAGCTGGTCGCCCCGCCTCTATAATAAATAAATAAATATATATATATATATATATATATATATATATATATATATATATATATATATATATATGGGAATTAACTCAGAATGGTTCCCTGAGCTTTTTATGATACACAGACCGTGCATGGAACAAGGAACTCTTCTAGGATAATTAATCCACTATAGTCCGAATAAGTAATGGTAAATGACAAATACCATAGTTTTTCTTTTCATGATGCTAGCCCGACGTGGGCAACGGGGTCACTCGCTAAAAAAAATAGTTACCCCTTTTTCTTTGACGTATTCAATCTGATGTGAAGGCAGCGAGTCTTTTGCTTATATTGAGGTTCTAAATGCAGCTGGGCTAGGCTGCTTTAAACCCTAGATCCATATCCCAAAGCTGGATCCTGTCTGCTTTGCAGATAGCTGGTGAGGGAAGCTATATTTATCGGACCTCTTTGCGAGTGACCCGTTGCCCACGTCGGGCTAGCATCATGTAAAAGAAAAACTATGGTATTTGTCATTTACCATTACTTATTCGGAGTATAGTGGATTTAATTATCCTAGAAGAGTTCCTTGTTCCATGCATGGTCTGTTTGTATCATATATAATATATATATATTATATATATATTATATATATATATATATATATATATACTATCAGTAGTATAACTATATAGTCGTAGTACGAATGTCGTAAATCTCTGGTTTTAATGCAGGCAGTTAGTCAAATTCAAAATTTCTATTTCCGGCTTACGTCGCGACGCCATCGGAAATAAAGTTTCTTGCTTCCTCCATAAATCTGGAACACGAACGGAGGAATGTATCTGAGAGCTTTGTGCTTCAACAAACAAATAAATTTATGTAACACGAACAGAAGGTGATATATACCAGATTATGTTATAAAGTTTGGGGTGTGTGTGTGTACAATGGCTTGTCTAACCCGTATATGGGACAATATGTATATACTTGCAGGGAATTTATTTTATATATATATATATATATATATAGTAAACCCTCGTCCAACGCGGGGGTTAGGTTCCTCGAGAACTGCGCGTTCGGTAAATCCGCGTTGGACAAACTTAATACCTTGCGATAAATGGGAATACGTGAACGCGGCCCCGTAAAGTCTCCCATTAATACTTAGATACGTAGGTTTTTTATTCACACATAAATGAATTTCCCTACCTATATTGTATATGAAATAAGAACATAATAAAATCATAAACAATGATATTTACATATGATAAATAAAAATATATTAAAAGAAAATAGCACGTATCTTTTCTTCGCTCTTTCGGATGGTGCGTATGGTAGACTCATTCACGTGAAACTCGCGGCCAAGTGATGTTTTGCTCATACCACCACGCAACTTATCTAGAATCTTTATTTTTGCCGCTAATGTCATAACCTTACGACTTTTCTTCTCTTCATTATCACTCGCAGATGCTTTACGTTTTGGTGCCATACTGCTGTCTCAGGGTAATAGCAAAACAACGGCAAAATACGACAAAAACAATCCAACACAACTTCACTGAACTTAACGCGGTAGCGGGACTGAGACAAAGGGTGATGCGAGGGGTGACGCGAGAGGGAGGGAGATGTGGAAATGTTGGAGTGTGTAGGAGAAAACACTAGAGCGCGCAATGGCACGCGTACAGTACTACTGTATTAGAGCGTGTTTGGCGTAAATTCGCGCTGGATAAACACGAGTTGGACGAGGGTTTACTATATAATGGTATACATGGATACCAGCTTGTATGTAGTATTCGCGCTAGTTTTTCTAATGTATTTAGAGTCAGAAAAATTTGTTTAAGCAAGAAAATATACAGTATATATATATATATATATATATATATAATATATATATTATATATATATATATTTTCTCACGAGTGTCTCGAGAAGCTTTACTCTTTTACACGAAACATCGATCCGACCATATACTCTTTCCGGGTACGAGCAGCTCGCAGCATCAGTGCGAAGTATATAGAAGATCAATATATTAACGAGTCTCTCGTACGTGGTTCATCACCACTGGAAGCAACAATGCTCTGTGTTATCATAATCCGATGAACAATCTGATTCGTATCCATTTTCGTGCTTATGTCGTTAGTTTGGATTGAGGACTCTTTTTTCTTATAGATCCGGGTGTATGATCCTTCGTTGAGCAAGATGCACCACGAACTTGCGTTTCCTATCCAAGGCAACACAAATGTGCATTTTGCAATCACAAGCACATTCGTATCACCCCTAGACTCGCTCTACGCGAACTGGACCAAGAACTCGGGGCGTCCACAATTTCAAACCTTCCTTTCTCCATATATTGAATTTATCTCTATGTAATATTAACATATTTAACGGTAACTTTTCTCTTTTTCTTTATATAAAGGTTTGAAACTCAATCCAAACATAAGCAAAATTATAATTCAACCAACGCAACCAAGTAACTACATTCTGATCACAAATACAATCTTAAGTTGTTGTTGTTGTTTTTTGTTGTTGTTGTTGTTGTTGTTGTTGTTTACGAACATCCAAACTTTTTTCCAACCTCAATTTAACTTTTATTTATAAAGTATTTGCTATTCTAACTAAACTGTTAAAATGAGTTTTTCTTACATTGCTTATATTGGCCTATAGCTGAATTTATACATACACTACATCAACCCACACCACACACACACACACACACACACACACACACACACACACACACATATATTTAGGTTATCAGGTCTTCAATGAATGTATTACCTTTAATATGCGTACACGTATTTGTGGAGGTTCTCACATTGATCGTTTTATTTTTGATCCGTTTCACTTCTTTCGAATTTTCTATTGATCAGAAGGCTCATTATGTCTTTTATTAGTCGGGGAGGGAAGGTTGTGCTAGAAGTCCTTAAATCTCCTACACATTCTTGAGTATCTTCTCATTTGTGAATAAAATAGATCGTAAGTTAAATTCTTTATTATTATTAAATGGGAAATTTAAGACATAAAATTATAATAATAATTCGTCTTATAGGAATAAATGTAATAAATTTTGGTATTTGTAATTTGCGGATTCAGACCAAGAAAATTTTCTTCGTCTCGGTCGTTCCCTTTTTCAATTTGGGCTCTGCTGGGCATATTTGTTGAGCTATTTCATCAAAATTATTTATATTTAGGGTATATACAAAATATATATATATATATAGTGCTACGCTTCAGGCATTTTCTTATATGGGCAGAGTGCCACGCTTCAGGCATTTTCTTATATGAGCATAGTACCTCTCCTCTTCGAAGATGATGACGTCACACATACAGTAGTAGTTGTTGTTGTTGTTTTTTAAGACCTATATTTGGGCATGATTTGTTATTCTTCTTAAACATAAATACTCAAATTCATTGGCGCAATCTTTGTAATCCATCTAGTAAGGTATTGCTTTATTAGTATATTAATAATTCATGTCATTATTCAATTGACATTTATATAAGGTGCATTTGACATTTTATATTCAATGTTAATCTGAGCAAATCAATTCTTGTTCACCGAATATCCAACCTTTCCACCATTGAAACGTTAACGACTAGTTTTATCATTTAATAATTATTTTTTTAATTAAAGTCAAAATCAACGAGGCTTATTAATCACCTTCATTTATTAATGACTTTTATCATTTTGACCGAAAGGTCAAATGGTGACCCATCAAGCTTTAATTAATCTAATTACGTTTATTGTAGGGCCTATCGTTAATTGGCCGATATATACGTCTGACATTCTTATTAAGTATTTCATTGTTGCTAAATATTACACACAGACCGTGCATGGAACAAGGGACTATTCTGTGAAAATTACATCCAAAAGTTTCTGAGGGAACCATTCTGAGTTGTATTAATATATATATATAATATATATATATATATATATATATATATTATATATATAATATATATAGGGCGTCCCAAAAAAATGTACACACACTTTAACAGCTGATAGCTCAATTGATGTTTCTTTCTTTCCAAGTTAAACCCATTAGAATTAATAATGGCAGTCAGACTAAGCTTTGAACTAAGGAAATTCATTCTAAAATGCTACTGGAAGTGTGAAAACGCAGTGAAGTGCAAAGACAGTTTAGGAGGGAGTTTCAAACAGACCCACCAACGCGACTTACCATCACTCGAATTAGAGATAAGTTTGAAGCCGATGGAACTGTTCAGAATGTCCACAAGAAGCGTTCCGGAAGACCACGGACATCGACAAGCCCACAAAGCAAGAGAGAGTACTGGAAACGTATCACCAAAGTCCAAGAAAATCTGTGCGGCAAGCGAGTCGTGAGGTAGGAATTTCAGAATCGTCTGTCCAACGCATTTTGAAGCGCTGTCAATGGAAAAGTTACATTCCAAGATTAGTCCATGCTATTAATGAAGATGATGATCCGGACCGAAGAGTGGAGTATTGCGAGTGGTACTTGGCACGATGTGGATGTGGATTGGACGAAGGGGTTTCGTAGAATACCCTCCGCGTTCACCAGACCTCACACCACTAGACTTTTTTTTATGGGGATACTTAAAAGACAAAGTCTACGCTATAAAACCTGCAACAGTCGCTGAATTGAGAGCAGCCAGTGAACGAGAATGCACACAAATACCAAACGAAATGTTCGTGATGTTTGCGATTCCATTGCTTCGCGTTATCAGCAGTGCCTGGACCAGAACGGACGACAGTTTGAAAACAGGCGTTGACAAAACAATTAAATAATGTCTGTAGATTCTATTACAGTTTGAAAATGAAATGTATTTTAAAAACACTGCCTTTATAATTATTTAAAGTGTGTATACATTTTTTGGGACGCCCTGTATATATATATATATATATATATATATATATATATATATATATATATATATATATACACACACACACAAAGTGGAATCATCATCTGATTAAGTTAACCATTATGAACTAGATGGCAAAATGTTAACCATGTATTTTAGTTGTTGCAGCCAAGCAGTTTTGTCTGTGAATGTGTTGAAAATTTGGGGGAACCAGGTTGAAATTTGACCTTAAAATATGCGTGCAAATATGGATTAGATTTTCTGGCGCGCGCACACACACACACACACACACACACACACACGAAAAAACTTTACCCTGTTCTAAATTGCCAGATTATATTTTCGTAAATGCTATGTTTCTTGTCTTATAATACGAGGTAAAAATAGTGCAAAAAAAAAACTTTTGAAATACCCTGTAATGCGAAGATGCTAATTTTTTAAGGTAATTATGGTTTAATCCTTTCGGCTTCGTTAGAATCACTTGGGACTCATCACATACCTCGTTTCATATATATATATATATATAATTCACTAGGTAACCTGAAAAAACAGTGCATATGCGCGTTATGAAGTAAAAATTTATGGTTGTACAACCAATAAAGTTATTTTCCCCGAGTCTTCTCCCTTACATGCAAAAACACATGATTTATGCCTTAATATTCGGCCAATGTTTACATTTTCTTACAGCTTCCTCTCCTAATTTGCATCCATTTTTACATTCTTCTCAATATCTGGTAAATTGTCTTCATGCAAGAAGACACACACACATTTAAAAGCTCGCGAAACAAGCGTATTACGTTATTATTATGATAAATGGTATATCCTCCATTGTTTTAGGGGGACAAATTTAAAAAAAGAAAAAAAGAGGACCCAAAAAATGCCCTGCGAAAAAAAAACCCGTCGCATTTTGAGAGAAACTGCATATATATATATATATATATATATATATATATCGTAAAGAACGACGTATATATATATATACAGTATATATATATATATATATATATATATATATATATATATATATATATATATATATATATATATATATAGTTGCTGCAAATCTAAGGAGCTCATTCCTTATCATTTCAGAAAACCCAAAAATGCTTAAGTCCTTGAATATGCATTCTGAAATCGTAAAATAAGGCCATTTTGCAAGTGATTTATGCATTCGCTCAGACATTTCTACCTTAGTTATTTATTGCTTTCGGATATTTTACTTTGTTTTAACGTGTATATATATATATATATATATATATATATATATATATATATAATGTGTGTGTGTGTGTGTGTGTGTGTGTGTGTGTGTGTGTCTGATATTCACATTAATAACTCCAGGAAAACGAGAAATATCCACTCTGAGTAACTTCGAGTTTATTTCAACTCCTTGTTCGTTTCTCTGAAAAGGAGTTGAAATAAGTTCGAAAGTAGTCGGAGTGGAGTTATTTGAATATATATATTACTTCAATATATATATACAATATATACACTGCAGAGACAGGGTGGCGCAAAGTCAGGGGTCAAAGGGTCATTATTGCATAAATTTATATTATTAAATTAAATTATACATTTTTAAGTAAAAATATATATATTTTTTTTTAAATAGCGGCGACCAAAGAACGGAAAAGATCCATTCTCTCTGGCTCCTTTGACTCCTGCGCCACCCTATATATATATATATATATATATATATATATATATATATATATATATAGTGTGTGTGTGTGTGTGACTTTATTCCTTTCAAAACTAGCCGGGGTTCCGTGATATCGTGAACCTGGAATGAATTTTGCGCGCAAACTTTGCATAAGCGGAGCATGCACACATCTCTCTCATCATTTTTCATGCACGTAATTGCACGCAAAACTTGCGCAGTTTTTTCCTCATTAAAATGCATGGAATAGAGTCTGCTTGAAAATAATATTTATGGAAATGCGATCATGTTTAAGACGGTTAAATAATTTTTTTTTTCTTAATAAAGATTTTCATTAAACGGTTGTAAACTTTCCTTTCATAAATTTTATTTAAACTTTTTTAAGTATTACCCACCTTGTGTGTGTGTGTGTGTGTGTGTGTGTGTGTGTGTTCCATGTAGGGTAGGAATGGATGATATGTCGGGAAGGGTACAACAGGAGAGGGGGAGTGGGAGGAGTACACAGCCTTCAGGGATCTCTTTTTTTTTTTCATTAATTTCTTTTCTTCTTTGAGGGACGTTAATAAATAAAATTAATTCGAGCAAAAACTGGTGAAATATTTTTTAAAAGCTGCAAATTGTGGAGCACTTAAAAATTAATTATTAAAAACGCGAGTACCCCCTTAAAATTAATTATAGAAAACGCGGTTCCACTTTCCTTAATTATAGAAAATTTTCAAGTATTTTATTTTTTATATTTTTTTTTCAACGCAGACTTTATAAAATATACTTAGGTACATTTCAATTCAGAATATTTTGATTTACTGTAACGTGTACTGAGTGTGTTTATATATACCCGGGTGCGGCAAAAGTAACGCCGTTTAAAAAAATTGTATCTTTATAGTTTTATACAGTATAATTTTTTAGTTTTATATTGTATCATTTTGTTATTTTTTAGTTTTTACTGAGAAAGTACTTATTATTTTTCTTAAAATGATGTATTTTTCTTAAAAACCTTATTATTTCTCTTAAAATGCTGTAATTGATTTATTTCCTTCAATAAAAGAGAATAAACTAAAAAGGGCGTTATTTTTGCCGCACCCGTTATAATGCAAACCCACAAGGAAAAAGAAAAATAATTCAAAGACCTTTCGTGTATTCAGAAGTATTCATTCCCTGACGAGGGGTACTTCTGAATACACGAAAGTTCTTGGAATCATTTTTCTTTTTCCTTGTGGGTTTGCATCATTCATTCATTTCGCGTTTAATTGTAAAATTCATCGCATACTTACTTTTGTTGAGTTTGAACGACGGTTCAGGATCGACCTGCGGTCGACCCTCTGCAGCATCCCGCCTCATTTGCGGGACTTGGTGAAGGAGGGAATTGCTCTCTGATCTCTTCCTGCCCTCGTAGCCAGCCACGCATGGCTGGTCAGGGACTTTGCACAAGAATCTGTCCAGCTGGTTCTTGAAGTTATTCAGGTCGGTGTGCTGGAGATTCCTCACTTCTTTTGGAAGGACATTGAAAAGCTTTGGGCCTCGTATTCTGAGGGTATTTTCCATCCTCGTTTTCATGGCCCCTTGTCCCACCGCAGCTGGGACCGTACAAAAATCTGCCTCTTCTCTCATTCTAGTTTGTTTCTATTTCATTTCTGAAGTTAGGGACAGAACCCTCAAGTATTTTCCATATGTATATTATTGTGTACCGCTCGCGCCTTCTTTCAAGAGAGTAGAGTTCCAGGGATTTTAGTCGAGACCAGTAGTCTTCACCTTCCGTTTCCTCTATCTTAGACGTAAAAGTCCTTTGTATAGCTTCAATGCTCGCAAAGTCTCTTTTCTGTGTGGGCTTGTGAGTACTGAGCAATACTCAATTATTGGTAGGACTAGACTCTTCCATAATTTGAGCATGATGTTTGCTTTTTGCTGCGGAAGCTCCTCCAGATGATTCCCATTATTTTTCTAGCCGTTGTGATTTTGATTTTATAGTGCTCTCTGAATTCTGCATCCGACGACATTATTACTCCAAGATCCCTGACTTGTGGATTTGGTGTTATCTCTTTGGCTTGCGGAGTTTTGTACCCTTTTTTCTGTAGCTCTTTGTTATTACCATTTCTTAGAAGTTGGAATTTTTCTTCGTTGTACTTCATATTGTTGTCTTCTGCCCACTGGAATAATGTTTCAATGTCGTTTTGTAGTTTTCTTATGTCATCTTCGTTCAATATTTCCTTACATATCTTTGTGTCATCTGCGAAGCATGATACAATACTGTCCTTAATATCTGCATCAATATCTGCAAATATTATTATGAACCGCAAGGGAGCTAATACTGTCCCTTGTGGGCCAGAGCTCACGACTTCCAAGACTTCCGATTTAACTCCGTTTACCACCACTCTTTGCGTTCTTTGCATTTCACGAAAGTAACACGTAAAAAATATTTATGATGAATAAAACCACGAAGGAAAGGAAACACAGAATGGGGCTCAAACGCTTTCGTCTAATGACATGAGGATGTCATTAGACAAAAGCGCTTGAGCACCATTCTGTTTCCTTTTCTTCGTGGTTTTATTCATCATATATATATATATATATATATGGGATGAATTTCACAATTAATTTCTTGGCGTATATATGGGATGACAGGGTAAAATGATGAATTGTGATTTTTACCCAAGTGACCAATACATGGCAGCACTTCTCGGAACCATTTGCCAACACGGACTAGATGAGCAACAAAGACACCATTATATTTAGTCTCTGGAAAGCAACGTCGTAGAAGGAACGGCGAGTGATGTTTTACTGACTTCCTTATAAATTTTAGTGTGCCTAACCTGAGCATTGCCTTATTACTATAAGAAGTAAGAGTGACAGTAACACTTAATAGCAAAAGGGGACACCCTCTTTCAAATAAAGCACACATTGCTTTCTTTTGTATATACTCGGAATTTGTACTAGCACGTTTGCTTCTGGGGTAAGATGACCATGATACTTGTAAATAATTTTTTTTCTTTCTTTCTTATAACCTGAAGGAAGTAGGAAATCGCTTCTGCCAAAATACTCCCCTCTTAAAGGCAAAACTTATTCCTTTTTTTAATTCCGCTTACCCATCACCCTATGGGCCTATACCCTTACTTTTAAACATTATTTTTTTTTATAAATACTGCATGGTTTTTTTAGTCCATTTTTTTTTTTGGGGGGGGGGGGGGGGGTCTCCTTTTCTTGCTTTCAATCCTTCGTCCCAATTTCTTTCTTATAACAATGTTATTAGAATACCCAACTATTTGCACCTCTGAAGATGACTGAGGTAACGATGAGTTCGTCATCTTACCCCACTATTTAATGAAACGGAATGGAGAACTTGGTTTCCTTTAAACTTTATTTAATTTATATTAATAAATAGGAATAGGAATAGGAATTACACTATCTAACTCTGTCATGGTTTCAGGGTACTAAGAAAATGGCAAGAAATTATGAGAGAGAAACCAATCGTCCAGTCGGGCGAGGACAAGATGGAGAACGCGCTGATGTTGGCTGGGGAAGGAACGATGTCGTGCGACAAGGCTGCTTCAATTTTCGGTATACCAGAACCAACTTCGCGGCGGTATCTAAGGAAGAGGAGAGGAGCGGGTTTCAGAAGCGAAAGGTGATACAGCCCTCGTCGGTGCGCGGCCTTTCGGTCTAACCCAGAATGTCGCGTTCCAGGATGAGGGCTCATTGCCGTCAGACTCGGTACCCACGGCTGGACCGAGCGGATTATCAACAGCGAAGACATCTCTCACACCGTGGGACATCCAGCCTTTTCCTACGGCCCAACGACCAGTATGAAAAAGACGAGCCATGACTGCCAGCATCATCACGGGCTCCCCAATGAAGAAAGCATTGGAGAAAAAAGAGAGAAAAAAGAAAATAAGGAAAAAAGACGAGAGGCAGAGAAAGATGGAGAAAAGAAAGAAAAATTAAATGCAAAGCAAGACAAAGCCTCAAAACGACAAAAAGGTGAAGGCATTGCCAGTTTACCCGTGACTATTGCTAGATACTACAGAGTTCGTCATCTTGCCCAGTGGCATGGCATTCGTCATCTTACCCGGATCACGGGGGTAAGATGACGAAAGTAGGGTTTTCTACTTTTTCATAATTTTCTCACGAATTAATTTGTATTTTTACTTTGGAGTGTCATTTTAAAGATTAGTAATTATACAACTAATAACCAAATTTTCAGTTTATAAGAGTAATATACGTTTTTCACTTTAGTCGAAACCCTTAACATCGCCAACTTACCCCATCCTCTCTCTCTCTCTCTCTCTACATATATATATATATATATATATATGCGCCTCGGTGGTGTAGTGGTTAGCGTCGCTGACTACGAATCTATCGGCCCCGGGATCCAGACCCAGTGACGGCAAGCGCCGCGCAGCAAAACCCAGCTGTTTATCCTTCCACACAATAAAGAGTGGTTGGTAGATAAATGGGTACCCTGGGTAACTTAGTGGTTAAAACGCTGGGCTGCTGGTAGGGCGTGGTTCGGATTCCACGTTAAACTGTAGGTCTAAGGCGGACTGAAAAGCTTGGTCTTCGTCAGAATGAACAATTTGGGCGGAAGCAAGCCAAAGGTTACCAAAGGTATATTATATACACAGGGTGTGCTATAAGTCCGGTCTCATGCAAAAATTTATTTTAAATTAAATTTACAAAAATAATATATTACAACTAAAAACAAATGTTCAAATTGATGTCTTGTTTTGGAACTTTTTTTGCTGCCAGTAAAAAAAACAAAAAATGGTTAACAGGAAAGTGAATTACACTCTGAGGAAAAGGCCTCCAGTGTAACTCACTTTCACATTAGCCATTGCGTGTTATTCTACCCGCAACAAAATGAAGGACCAACGCAAGACATTAATTTGAACATTTGTTTTAGTTCTAAATATATAACTTTCATAAATTTAATTTAAAATAAATTTTCCTACGAGACCGGACTTATGGGACACCCTGTATATAAAAAACATTTAAAATTTTTTTTTTTTTCAGTCAATAAGTACAATGATTCACAATTTCCTTCTCTTTTTCTTTAGCTTCTTCTTTTTTTTAATATATTTTAGGTAAATGAGATGAAATGCATTAGACAAATTACTAAAATAAAATAAAACAAATGAACAAAAAAATTGGACAAAGAAAATTTGCATCCAAGAAACAAAAAAATTGTAGTAAATTGTTCATGTATAAATTTATTTATTTTTCTCGTATACAGAGACGCTGAAAAGAAAGACAACTAATGTAGTGAAGTATATATATATATATATATATATATATATATATATATATATATATATAATGGTTTGTGTGTGTGTGTGTGTGTGTGTGTAAAAGTGAGGGAGAGTTTTACCTTGTAAATATGGTTTACATCCCAGTATATTCCAGCTCATATCCACACATCAACAAACAAAGGAGAAGCGAAATAGCTTAGTTTAATGTCTAAAAGTACAAAGAGCTCAATAACATTTTCAGCTGAAGACGAAATAAAGCTCAAAATGAAATAAAAAACGGATACTTTGCTTGCGTATAATATAGCTTAGGCGTCGCGTGTACAACGAGAAGAAATTTTAAAAGTTTTGCTCAATGAACAGCTATTTTATAAAAGAGACCGAAAAAAAGATCTGAAATTTAAAAAGAAAATGAGAAAAACGTAGAAATCGTATATAAAATTAAAAAAAAAGAAAATGGGAATTTTCAACAGGGACTCTTTTATTTCATTTTTACATTTTTTCGCTCTTCCACATTACGAAAAAAAACTATTCATTGCGTGCAAAGCTCACGTAGACTTCTGTTATAAGATCTATTGGGCTGCAAAGAAACATGCTATTCTTGTGCTATGAAAAAATCAAGAAAAATTGAGTAAATGCAAGCAGATTTTCAGATATAACAAATTAGTTTAATTCAGGATGACAATTCTGAAGTAAATATGCATGGAAATTGTGCAAGAAATTTTGTATTTTATATTCATATTACGTTTCCAGCTATTTCATTTACAAACTCTCGTGTGCAGTACAAATCACTTATTACTCTTACAGTTCTGTACGTACGTAGTACGTTCCATGTGTACTATTATCAATATGTAGACTACGTGTTATACCAAAAAGTGTACACTCTTTTAAATAAATAGTACAAAATTACTATTTAGCCATATTAGTAAATTTACTATTTCCGAGTACTGACCATATTTGCAAAAATATTCACTAAACAACGACTGGTAAATACGTATAAACCATACCGAACCGTACCAAACCCCAAAAGAAAAATTTGCTCGAATTTAGCACCGGAACCCTCCAAATTAGACTTTGATCAGTAAAAATTTACGACGGTTCAGTAAACTTTACTGTACTTGTTTTTTTTATCCTGCAGCTTCGCATCTTTTATCTGAAGTCACTCCTTCAGATAATGTATCAGCAAAACGTTACATACGCTGCAGTGAAGAAGTTATCATTTTGTTATTTGATGATATACTTATTTCCGAGAACTTATTTCCTCTACAATGTATAGGTACGTTTCCGGGAAAAGAAATTCAACGAAAGATAAAAGTAAATTTTTAAAAACACCCAAAAAAATAACTATTAGTAAATTTTGAGTTTTGTTTTAAAAATATGATAATTTTCGTCCAAAAATAATAAGATATAAAAATAAAAAAATAAAAAAAATACTAATTTTTTAAGGTTTTTATTTTCAGATAAATCTTTTTCCGCAAACGTATGTATATTAAATATTCTAAATGCGACAATTGTGTTGAATATCATATATATTAGAAACTTATTACAAAACCGTACTTGCTAAACATATATATATATATATATAAAATTACGAGGCATATGGTATCTTACATTTTGTAGTGTATACACGTACCACAATGAAAAATAAAAATATAAAAATAAAATTAAAAAGTTAAAAATTTAAAAGTAGAAAGAACTGAGAGTATGAACCGAAATTTCAAAGTCATTGGGTGGATACAAACTAAATACTTTTCAATAAAAAATATTGCTCTCCAACCATTTACAATGGAACAACACATAAAAATGTACTCTTAAAAATATGGTCTTATATTCCAAGCCTTTGCTATATTGTAAACAAGTAAAGTAAAAAAAAAAAATATATATATATATATATATATGTAAATTTTAAATATTTTGTTTATTGCGAATGATGCTATATTGATGTCATCACATGTTTTATATTGTTTATACATCGAATTTTACCCGACTCCGAATATTCGATGTTTCATATTCGATGCTCATTTCCGAAGTTCATATTTCGATGCTCATTTTCCGCTGCTCATTTTCCGAAGTTCATATTTCGTGTTCCTTTTCCGCTGCTCATTTCCTGAAGTTCATTTTTCCGAGTTCATTTTTCCGATGCTCATTTTCCGAAGTTCATTTCCGAGTTCATTTTCCGAAGTCCATTCACTAAAGTTCATTTTTCGATGCTCATTTTCCGAAGTCCATTTACTAAAGTTCATTTTTCGATGCTCATTTCCGATGTTACCATACCTTATTCACTCTACGACCCTTAACATCCGAAAGAATATAGAAAATAGTTCTCCAAACAAATCCAAAAAATATAAAGAAAAAAGTATGCGTACTTCAGTCTTCAACACTATAAAGAAACAACTGAAATTTTTGTTTGTGGTGCTGGTGGGGGAGATTTGGTGACGGAGCTGGGGAGGGCTGAAACACCCATTTTAAATTATTATTATTATTATTATTATTATTATATTATCATTATCATCAGCATCATCATCATTGTCATGCTCTTCCCCTTTTTAAAACCTGTCGAAACACCCTATCAAAATGTATGAGTAAAAATACGGGGGGGCTGAAAAAACGAAGCAAGGTTATAAAAGTTGTATGCGACAGAAAATAAAATTATATATACACATACACACATATACATATATATATACATATATATTCAACGACAAAATGCCGGTTTAAAAGAAGGCAAAACATGAAATTTATATATGCATATTTCTGTTTTGCACCACCAAGTTCCTCGACTTATGTTTTTATCGTACAAGCGGTTCGCCGCAGTTTAAGGAGAATAGATCCTTTTTCTCCACTTCAGAAACGAGGGAAGAAATCAAAATTTTATATTATATATATATATATATATATATATATATATATATATATATATATACCTTACAAAGGTTCCACGTGATGATTTCTCATTTCGCGAAGGTCAAGCGTGTCGCCCCTCCTCTCGAGTTGGCCTGGTGAAGTAGTGAGTTGGATTCTTACGCTCTCACCCTCACATAGCCAGGTACGCCGGCTCATGGGGATTGTTCTGAGCCAGGCGTCAAGTCGTCTTTTGAGATTTCCACTGCAAACTCCCTTCGTGTTTCTTAGGTCTTTGGGCAACTGATAAATAGTTTTGGTCCTCTCAACAAAACTATTTTCTTTCAGGGTTAAGGATGTTCCCTGTCTCGCCTTCAAATTGGGAATACGACACAGTCTACCGCTTCTACTTTCCACCGTTGTTGGGG
>JAJOZX010013046.1:0-32500 GCA_023014485.1 Bathynomus jamesi
TGCCACGACACACCACAAACAATTGAACACATTATGACAGACTGTACCGCTCTAGCACAACAACGAACACAACACAACATCACTAGTGCGCTGAACCTCTGGTCCACTCCGAAGAGGGCGATCGGTTACCTGCGTGCCGCCGGCTTGCTCGATCAGGTGGGCTGATCGGCTAAAACAACAACACAACAACTGTTGGGTTAAGGCAGAATATTATACTTAATTAATAAATAGTGCAATCTGGTAGCTCAGCCAGATAAGCCAACTGGCGGCTTAAGCCAGAATATATGCTTTAATTAAATAAATAAGCGCAAACTGGCTCGGCTGAAGTCTTAATATGTGCTTGGCTCCTGCCAGGCGAACACCTCTCCTCCTCTCTCTCTCCTTCTCCTCTCTCTTTCTCTTGGGGGATAACTCCGCCTCCAAGTTGCATAACCCCTTGTTGCTCTTGCAACATTCCCCTCCCCTTCTGATGCATAACATCTTGCAACATTCCCCCTCCCCTTCTGTTGCATAACATCTTGCAAACCTCCCCATCCCATTGTTGCATAGCAAACTTGCAACTTTCCCCCTCCCCCGTGTTGCATAACAACTTGCGGCATTCCTCCCTCCCCTTGTTGCATAACTTATCAACATTTTCTTTGCAGTATTGATCAACATTTGCAATTGCATTGCACTCTCCTCTTTTGCGCCCATACTATAGATATATATATATATATTATATATATATATATACAGTATAACGTGATCCAAAAAGGTAAAATAAAAATACTTCTGTAACAAATTATTTCTGGGAACATCTTTTTGGATCACCCTATATACGAGGATATATATATATATATATATATATATATATATATATATACATATCTATTATTATATATATATATATATATTATATAGGATTGAACTCAGAATGGTCCCCTGAGGTTTTTTCATGACACACAGACGTGCATGGAAAAAGGAACTCTTCTTGGAAAATTAAATGCTCTATAGTCCGAATGAGTAATGGTAAATGACAAACACTCTAGTTTTTTTCTTTTACATGATGCTAACCCGACGTGGGGCAACGGGTCACTCGCAAAGAGGCCCAAAAAATATAGCTTCCCCCACCAGCTATCTGCAAAGCAGATAGGATCCAGCTTTGGGACAGGATCTAGGATTTACAGCTACACCAGCCTACTATATTCAGAACCTCAATATAAGCAAAAGACTCGTTGCATTCACGTCGGAAACGTTACACTTCATGAAACGGACATGTTATGTGCCTTGAAAAGTGGACGCTCAATTTTGCCAGTTGAGGTTTAACTTTTGATTTTTGGCTAAAAATACAATAGTTACCCCTTTTCCTTTGATGTATTCAATCCGACGTGAATGCAACGAGTCTTTTGCTTATATTTTCTAATTTTCTAATTTTCTTATTATGCCCACGAGTTATCCCATCTGCCTCTCGTGAGAAAAAGTTATGTACATCTAAAATGTCCAAACCTGAAAACATTTTGAACATCTGTATCATATCTCCCCTCATACAACGTCTCTCAAAACTAAATATACCTAGTTACTTTAATCTATCCCTGTATTTCAATCTTTTTAGGTTAGGGATAAGCTTGGTTGTCCTACGTTGCACATCTTCAAGCATATCAATATCATGTCTAAGGTGAGGGGACCAACATTGAATGCAGTATTCTAAGTGAGGCCTAGCATAAGAATTATATAATTTACAGATGACTTCCTTACTCTTGTAACTAACGTTCCTCTTCATAATACCTAACATTTTATTTGTTTCATTTCTAGCCTCTAAGTACTGCTTAGAAAATTTTAGATCGCTACCAACTATAATGCGAAGATCCCTTCAGGGGCAGATACAGAGCACAATTTGGGGGGGGGGGGACGATCATCTTCCAGAACCTGAGATTATAATAAAGTGGTAAGCAACTGGTGTGAGAGAATTGCCAACGATTATCACATATTCGTTGTGCCAATAAAGAATACAGGACGATATCTGTTTTTGGTCAAAACCGTAAATTCCTTAAGATGACAGTACGCTCCAGTGAGGCATGAAATTAGCGCAACAACATTTACATCACTATTTTATTAAGCATCATCATTAGGGGTAATTAAAGAAAAATATGTATTAAATGGCTCACTTTTGAAAATCAATGTGCCCCTATACGCAGGGCCGGATTAAGCATTGTTAGGGCCGGGGGCAATGAATATTTTAGGGCCGGTGTCACTAGAAAAACACTAGAAAAACACAATTATTTACCTGATACATCATACATGAGTGATGTGATCAGCTGACTGGGATCGATCAACAGAAAACGAAACAAAAACAAAGATGTGATTACAGAAAATGTATACTTTGTTCACATAAATGGGATATTAAATTAGGTTTTGTAGAAGCGGAATCTATAACTTTTTTTCCTTCCTCACGGTCGACCAATTATTTCAACGGTAGATTATAGCGTTTACATAGTTTCTTGGGGTCGGTCAGCATCTTTGGGACGGTCAGCATCTGGGGCCGGGGGCAAATGCCCCCTTTGCCCCCATTATAATCCGCTACTGCTTATACGCACTCTTTTGCCCAGTATACCAGCATACTTCAATGCATGCATCCCTACTTACACGATATTAGTATGAAATTAAAACTCTTTGTATTCATGTACAGTTATTGTACACATTTTTGTCCAGCAGCTGTGCCCTAAATGTATAAAAATTAAGTCCACCATACTACACGCAGTGTGTACGTTCAAAGAGGCCGTTCCTTTATATATTACATTTACTAAATTTGTCCAAAGGAAAGCAACAGCAATTATTTTTGTAAGATGCTTCCCTCTAATTTTGTATTGTCTCTTCTTTGTGTTTCCGATCTCCTTCTTTCTTTCACTTTCTCTACCTTTAAAGTTTAGAGGCCTCATGATTTAGGGGACGATCGCCCCACTCGCCCCCTAAATCCGCCCCTGGGTCTCTTTCCTGTCTAACATCCTTTAACCAGTTCCCTTGTAAACCATAACTAAAGTTTTCATTATTTCTATCAAAATGCATGACTGCATTTTTAAACATTGAATTCCATTTGCCATTTACTAGCCCAAGCAACTAATCTATTAGGATCCTCTTGCAGTTTATAAGAATTTTCTATATTTGTAATTGGGGCAACTGTTTTTGTATTATCTTCAAATTTAGAAATTTTACAACCTACTCCTTTCCCTAAATCATTTAGATATAAAATAAAGAGTAATGGACCTAAAACTGATCCCTGTGGTACCACACTTTTCATTTTGCAGTAAACATTTGTCTTGCCTGCATGGACTGGTACTGCATTTGTAAATTGTATGGTGATATAATTAATATCATTGATTCGAAAAATAAAATGGTCATTTTCTTCCGAGTTGTTTATTCATACTGTATGTTTTGAATAGTGACTTGGACATATAATTAGTTTGCTTGTTATGTACACAAAAAACATTCATAAAATATTGAGTAAACAGTGGTGCTCATATAACAATCGTTCCCGGGGCCCGGGGCAGCTCTCGGCGGCCCTGTGGAGGGATGTCAGGTTTTAGCAAAAATAGCGTTACGTAATTTTTGAACAGCGCCTTACCTGTATGTCAATGTTATATGTTGTTGGACTCGGTTGTTCCCCCCTCCATCCCACCTTCCCCCAGTTGGGGTACCTTGACTATCACTGCGGCATTGCCACATGTCCGGAGTCGCCTGTGAGGCAAGGAACATTACATATGTGGACAACTGTACCTATTTCGTTTATCTTTGTGTAATTCTTTTTTTGTCTTTAGCGTAAAGCATTTATTTAGTAATGAAAGTACGAGTAGAAATAAGAAATAATTTAGATTTAAATAAAAATTTAGAAATAAGAGTACGAGCAGCTCGCAGCAGTAGTGCCAAGCAAATAAGGGGTCAAAGTACTGACGAGACTTTCGTACGTGGTTCATAACCCCTGAAAGCAACAATATTCTGTGTTAGTCCAGTCCAAAGAACATCCATATCCGTATTCAACTGATTGCAGTTTTTGTTAGTTTGTATTGCAGACACCCTCAGTTATTATCAATCCTGGTACATGATTCTTCAGAAGCAAAATGCACCGCAAGTGTGTTTATATATATATATATATATATATATATATCGGTATATTACGTCTCGAAATGATACTTTATTTCTGGAATTTTACTAGAACATCAAATAAATCTGTAATCAGTAAGGCCTGTCATTTTTACTTGTTTTTTTGATAGTTGAAATGTAAATTTAATTTTAATGATGTAATCGAATTAAGCTGGTACGTTTTCAGTTACATTCGTGTAAACTCGAAATTTATAAATTTGTCCCATTTTTTCATCAAATCAATTTATTAATCCATATTCATCTTTGGAGGAGTGCAAAAGCTTGAAAAGCGATGGAATACAAGCCATCCGCTTTCCCGTTATACTTTATATAAAATACTATACGCTGGACCAAGCTGGTAATACATATCCAAATGGTTTCTTTTGACACACACACACACACACACACACACACACACACACACAAGAAAGAAAGAAAGAAAGAAACAAGGATTGAGAAAGAAAGTTTATTTAATTTAGAGTACGTCACTCCAATATTCTCTAAACTCCGAGTCATTGTTTTTGGGGGGAAAATGCTTTTATCAAAAAGAA
Organism: Bathynomus jamesi; assembly: GCA_023014485.1. Lineage (NCBI taxonomy): Eukaryota > Metazoa > Arthropoda > Malacostraca > Isopoda > Cirolanidae > Bathynomus > Bathynomus jamesi. Next base: position 4,665 of record JAJOZX010013046.1, read on the forward strand.
CTTTTTGCTTTCAAGATGCAAACCTATCCCTTTACTTATAAACTTTTAGGTGACTTTGGACAACACTGGAGGAATAGAAATAGGCCCATAATTTTTTGTTAGCTCAGGCGACACCTCAGTCTTTCCCTCAAACAACATACGGTGTAATATAGTAAAATTTTGCGGAATAGCCTTCTGCACTTTGCTCAAAGCTTGGGGAGCATAAAAGATTGGAGTGGTGAAAATGCAAATATCTAACTTTTACAATAACCCACAAACTTCTTAGAAACAAAAGCATCTTCAGAAATCCAGAGAGTAACGACATAGAAAAAATTGGGCTGGCAATGGGTTTGGTTGATTGTTAACTTTCGCATGCCTTGGATTTATTATCAGCAACTAATGGCTCCTGTCTATTCGCTAGAGGAGATCATTATGTTTAGGGTGTCCATACGTCCCAGTTTTCCATATTTTAAGAGTTATTAATTATATACTATTAACTATACGAATGGGAAACTACTATAAGGTGTGTATTCATTTACTCTGTTAAAAAGTGTTTTCAAAATAAGCCTATAGGCTATAGGGCATAGATCCGTCCCTGTCCCGGTTTTTCCAAGCACAAATCTAGACACCCTAATTATGTTAAATCCCTAAAATGAAGGACTTGAACTAAGTTCATAATAAATACGACTGACACAAAGATGTAATGAATCTTTGAATTGTCACTGTAAATTACTGTCATATATTCTGTTAATTCCCCATCTACGTTATTAAACATAAAGTAAATACTGTATCTATTGGATGTTTAGTTACATCTTTAACGGCGATAAATAGCTACCTACACTATTTTCCAGTGGACCTTAACATCGAGGAACTACGGTTTTCTTCGAATCTAAATGCAATATTTGAACTAGGAATCTTTATCAACAGTGATTATAACTCAAATAATTAATGTTTATTTTTGTATAAGCTGTGACAGGCATGTTTTGGCTAGTCTTTAATTTCAGTGTTTCGTCCGACAAAACGGAAACGGACTTACGACATCTGATCGACAACTTGACAAGTTATTATTACGAGGGCCACTCAATATATTTTGCCCCACCTTTTTTTTTTCTTTCCAAGTTTCCTTGTAAGTTCCAGAAATTTTATACATAAGTAGTTACATACCTTTTTTACAAGTTTTTAGTTTTCCACATAGTCTCCATCCTTTTCTTCGGCTTTCCTTCACCTCGAAAGAAGGGCCTTTATTCCTTGCTGGTAAAAGTCCGCTGGGTTCCGCTGGAGCCACCTCTTTACCTCCTCATCAACCTCATCGTCACTCTGAAACTTTCTTCCACGAATACCATCCTTCATTGGCCCAAACAAATGGAAGTCTGAAGGTGCCAGATCCGGGCTGTATGGAGGGTGGGGTAACAGAGTCAAGCGCATTTTTGTGATGGACTCTCTTGTTTGCAAACTGTTGTGTGGTGTTGCATTATCGTGCAAAAGAAGGAAGTCTTCCAGTTTTCTCTCCAGTCGAACTCGCTTTATACGTCTCTGGAGTCTCTGTAGGGTAGCAATATATGCCTCTGAGTTCATTGTTTGTCCTTTCTTCATAATGTCCACCAGAATCACCCCTTTCATGTCCCAGAAGATGGTGGCCATAACCTTTCTTGCAGAGGGAGCCATTTTGAACTTTTTCTTGCGTGGGGAGTCTGCGTGATGCCACTCCATGGACTGGCATTTTGTTTCAGGTTCAAAGTGGTGTATCCAAGTCTCATCCACAGTCACAATTCGTAAAAGGAAGTCATCCCCTTCTGTCTCGTATCGAAACAACGACTCAGAAGCAATTTCTTTTCTTTGGGCTTTGTGATCTTCAGTCAGTTGGCGAGGAACAAACCGTGAACACACTTTTGAGTATCCCAGTTGCTGAATTATCGTATTCACACTTCCTTCACTAATTCCTAGCTCCAGTGAAAGCTCCTTGTATGTGACGCGCCGATTTGATCGAATGATGATGTTAGCACGTTGCACAGTGTGAGATGTGACAGCCGATGTCGGGCGACCGCTGCGTGGCTCATCATCGAGGCTGGCTCTCCCTCTCTCTGATGATCTCACACGTTTAGACCAGCGTCCAACTGTGTTTCGATCAACAACAGCATCTCCGTAAACGTTTTGTAGACGTTTGTGAATATTTCCAACTGTTTCCTTTTCTGCGGTTAAGAACTCGATAACAGCTCTCTGTTTACGATGCACATCACTGTCGGACGCCATTTTCGAAACTGCGTTAACCATCGGATTTATACAAGTGCGTTGAAAAGCGGTTTTATACAAGGAGGGGAGGTTCAAACTGGAAAAATCCGGTTATGTGAAGCGCAGAAAGTTCAAACTTACGGCCCAAAAGACATTTCAGCCCCATGGCCTATTATTTAGCTAAGAAAAAAAGGTGGGGCAAAATATATTGAATGCCTCTAGGAGATAAGAATAAGTTAGTTTAGGTTATATTACGCTACGTTAAGTTAAGTTAAGTTTAATTGTTTGGTTAAGTTAATTTTTTGGAGTGTCGATATTTTGGTTTATGTGCAGCAGCAATATCTGGCACGGAAGTAGCTTCAAAATCGCGGTTTGCGCGACCGTGTTGACTATTCGTTTGAATCCATTCCATATAAATTTAGTATTGATATCAACAATAGAAATCTAAGGTGATTTAAAATTAGTGAATTAAATTAAATCAACTTGACGTACAGTGGACATTTATCCACATAAGTCTCTAGCTGAGCAAATAAACCAAAAATATAGATAGCACAATTTGCTACAGTTTTATATATCGTCAGCTCATGACAATCGCACCCTGTTTTCCTTTTATAAAAACGAAGTGCCTTTTAGCACTCCAGTAATGAAACGGTGATACAGTAAAGAAAGCTTAAAAATAACGCTGAAAATTTTTTGGGCGAAACGCATTCTTGCAGATGTAAAAAAAAAAAATCATGAAAATCCTGAATTTCGTAATGAGTGTGAAAAAGCAAATCACGTAAAACACATTCTCAAGATCCTTCTTAAGTTGAATCTATGAAGAAACCTTATTCACTTCATATTTTAAATAAATTCTTTGTCAAATCTTGTAAATTTGCATTCATTTTCAATACCTTGTTCTTTGCGTGAAGATACTGTAAATAGGAAGTTTACTTTTATTTTAAACACACACACACACACACGTGCGCATCTCTGCAGAAGCGAGGTACCGTCTTTTGAAATCCATATATCTATAAAACCTAATTAGCCAAATTTAATTTAATCTAACATAACCTTAGTGCCATCGAACAGAAAAGGGCGTGATAAGTGTTTGGGACGCAAGTGAGGGTTCGCTGACATTGACATTGTAATTTCTTGGTACATACAATCCACGATGAGCCGGGTGTACCTATGTGAGGTGGAGTGTAAAAGAAGCTAACTTCATCACTTCATCAGATCAACTCGAGAGTAGGAGCGATGAGCTTAATCTTCGTGTTAAAAATAGGGACCGCATGTACTATTTTGATTCACTCGGGACTCAGTACTTGTAAGATGTACCGGTTTTTTTTCGATCCACTTTTATATTTTTTTTTAAATTTTGCTGTGACTACGACCATCATAAACAAACTCGGTAAATGAGTTCCAATATACTTATGAAAAATTAAAGCTATGAATATTATATCCATATAAAATAAACAAGGCTTTCTTTCTGTGTGTGTGTGTGTGTGTGTGTGTGTGTGTGGTGTGTGTGTGTGCCGTCTACAGTTTTTCGACTCTCTCTCTCTCTCTCTTATATATATATATATATATATATATATATATATATATATATATATGTATTTTAAATTCAGTTTTACCTTCACTAGGAAAAGTAATTTTATTCAATTCCAAATTGTTGAGTACTTCCAAAGTGCATGTATGTTAATTTTGAAAAAATTTATAATCGTATTAATAATAATAAGTAATAATAATAATAATAATATAATAAACCTTTTCATTTTTTCATTTAAACAATGTAAAGGATTAACACGACTGTGAAGAGAGAAAATACCATGCAAATTACACGCAAAGAAAAATAAGACATATAAACAACGAAGTTAATAAAATATAAAAACATTTACAGTATATAAAGTAACAGAAAAACAATCGCATGAGAGAGAGAGGAGACGGAAGCGAGTCTTTGGGTGAAAGTTTGTCTCCCGCTTTCCATTCTGTCCGATTTACGGTTTTGAAATAGCCTCGGGTTAATCAGGTGAGTTTTTATCCAGAGATAAAGGATTGGTAAGAGTAAATAGACACTTTCGGAGAATTTAGTTAAAAATGTTTATTGGTTTATATATAATATATATATACAGGGTGGGCCGTAAGTTTCCATACATAGGAAAAATTAAACATTTTTTTATGGACAACCATTTTTATTTATATAATATGCTCTACATGGTTGCCATTGTTTTGAAAACACATTTCAATACGTGTTCCCCACTGTTGATGAACACGCATTAGCACAGTTGACGTTATGCTTGTAATGGCGTTGGTGATACGTTCCTTTAGATGATTTATGTCTCGTATCTTTTCCTGATACACCATGGCCTTCAAGTGCCCCCAAAGATAGAAATAAAGGGGGGTGAGATCTGGGGATCTGGGAGGCCACTCCACAGGACCACGCCGACCAATCCAAGCATCCGGAAACTGCTGATCCAAATACCGACGCACGTGAAGACCATAATGAGGTGGAGCTCCATCTTGCTGGAAGTAAACTGGGAAGTTACCTTCCTCGTTTAGCAGGGATGGGAAAATCTCTTCTTGCAACATGTTAAGATCCCTTTCGGCATTAAGATTTCCACTGACAAAAATTGGTCCAATAATTCTGTCACCCCATATCCCGGCCCACACCATCACTTTACCGGCACCTTGCATCTTCGTCGGACTCAGCCAGTTAGGGTTAGCATTACTCCAATAACGTATGTTTTGCCGATTAACCTCTCCATTGACGTAAAAATTTGCTTCATCAGTAAACAAGATCTTACGTCAAACGCATATTCTTAGGGTATCTGAAACATAAAAACAAACGTTTAATTTTTCCTATGTATGGAAACTTACGGCCCACCCTGTATATATATGTATATATATACACCTTGGTTGAATGGTTTGTTCTTAGGGAAACGTAGTTTAGCGAGGAATAGGAGGACGAAAAGATGGTACATGTTTATTTACAGACGTTTCGGAAAAGTTCAGTTTCCATCATCAGTGCTAAAAAGTTTAAAATCAAATAGAAATAAATAAATAAGTATAATAAACAAAAACAAACAATATATTAAAATGAACATGCGACAATGGTTACATTATATATTAAATTAAAATTAAAAGATTAAAAATGAAAAAATAGTGACAAGGAGCACCATCATGTTGATAGACGACGGGGATAGGATTGTTAGTACCGTCGTCTATCAACATGATGGTGCTCCTTGTCACTATGCCAAAATTGTTCAGGATTATCTAAATGGACGTTTTCCAAGTCGCTGGATCGGACGCGGAAGCAACAGACCTTGGCCAGCGAGATCACCAGATTTAACCTCTTTAGATTTCATTGCATGGGGCTTTATCAAATCGCACGTCTATCGACGAAGATTACGAGTCTTGAAAACTTACGTACACGTATACGAACTGCTGCAGATAACATAACCCCGCAAATGCTCCAGAATGTGTTTAGAAATGCTGCGGAACGATTTGAGCTGTGCAGGGATACTGATGGGCGTCACGTCGAATCCTACTCTTAATTTTTTAATAAATGTTACCACTTTATCATTTTATGATTGAATTCCATATAATTTCCAAGTGCTTCACAAAAATAGATCCTGACTTTATGTACACCCTGTATTTTGTGGCTGATTTAGTCGTAATAGGGAAATGAAAAATACTGTATGTCTTTTTTAACATTGGGAACTTTAAGCGGGGGAGGTTGATAAATATTATTAAGAAAGTTTCTGGTTAAAGCTTGTAACAGATGTTTTTGGTAAGGAGTTATTAATGCTGAAATTATGAATGAATTCTATTTCATGGTGGAAGGATAAGTACGAAGAGCATAGATGATAGGCGCGGTGGATTAAAATTTTAATACTGTTTATTTTATATAGCAAAGGGGTGTGGCTTAGGAAATTAGTACCTAGGCCTGTGTACGTAGGTTTTCGATACATGGAAGTGCTGAATTTGTTGTTTTGTTTAGTTATTGTAATGTCTAGGAAGAGTAAGGTGTTATTGGATTCGTCTTCTTTGGTGAACTTCATGTTTTTATGTTAGGACTTAAGGTAGTTAAGGAAAAGGGGGGCGTGGTTAGCATTGTGAAAAAGGAGAAAGGTGTCATCAACGTATCTTTTATATAGGTGTGGTTTATAATGAGTGGGGCAATGGAGTAGCCAGTTATTTTCGTGATGGCTGAGGAAGATATTAGCTAAAGTGGCACTTAAGGGGGATCCCATGGTTAACGAATCCGTTTGTTGATAAAGTTGGTCAAAAAAAAAAAAAAAGTGTCTGAAGCGGCAAGTGTAAGCACTTTGGTAAATTCTTGTTTTGTTAAGTTCAGGACTGTGTTCGGATTGTTGGCGAAAAGGCTGTTAATACAGACCTCGATGGCTTCTTTAATTGGAACGTTGGTGTAGAGAGATACTATGTCGAAACTATGCATGTGGAGGTTGTTGGAATCATTTATGGTCAAAATTTCTTTGGCAAATTTGTAGGAGTTGGTGACGGAATATTCGTTTTGGGTAAGGGGGGTTAAAGAGGGAATTAGGAATTTTGCTAGTTTATAATTGTGGGTGGTGTAGGCCGAAAGGATGGGTCTGATGGGTAAATTGGGTTTGTGTATTTTGCGGAGACCATAGAGGTGCCTGGGGACGAGCCGGAGGAACGTATTTGGTTGTAGATGCCCTCTGAGATTTTATTATGATCATATAGTTTTCTGAGGAAACGGTTAATTTTGTCTTTAAGTTTTAAGGAAAGGGTTAAAGGATTATCATTAATCTTTTTGAATTTGGTGGAATCATTAAGAACGTTGTGAACCTTATTAATGCAATCTAATTTATTAAGAAGGACGGTGCCTTTACGGTTATCGGGACGTGAAATAACAATGGAATCGTCTTTGGATAGTTCTTTAAGGCAGGAGAGGTCTTTTCTGTTAATAAGGGGAAAAAACTTTGTGAGGTTTAAAATTATGAAAGTATTTATTAGCGATGTGAGTAATTGAGGACTTTAAAAATGGAAGTTTTGTCTCGTCAACTATTGAAATTTTTTTTTAAACTATGAAAGAGTTTTTCGAAAGATAAAAAGTGTTTAAAATAATTTATCTTAAAATTTGGCAGTTTAAAATCTAGGCTTAAAGAGAGGAGTCGTTTTTCATTAGTACTTAGAGTTCTATTAGAAAAATTTAAGATGGTTTGATTAGGATTCAAGGGCTGAAGGTTGGAGTTGAAGCCTAATAGGTTTAATTTTCTATTGTGTCTTTGCTGAATCTGTTTTCAGTTCTGTTACCCATTAGACCCATCCTTTCGGCCTACACTACCCACAATTATAAACTAGCAAAATTCCTAATTCCCTCTTTAACCCCCCTTACCCAAAACGAATATTCCATCAGCAACTCCTACGAAATTGCCAAAGAAATTTTGACCATAAATAATTCCAACAACCTCCACATGCATAGTTTCGACATAGTATCTCTCTACACCAACGTTCCAATTAAAGAAGCCATCGAGATCTGTATTAACAGGCTTTGCGCCAACAATCCGAATACAGTCCTGAACTTAACAAAACAAGAATTTACCAAACTGCTTACACTTGCCGCTTCAGACACTTATTTCTTTTTTGACCAACAACTTTATCAACAAACGGATTCATTAACCATGGGATCCCCCTTAAGTGCCACCTTTGCTAACATCTTCCTCAGCCATCACGAAAATAATTGGCTACTCCATTGCCCCACTCATTATAAACCACACCTATATAAAATATACGTTGATGACACCTTTCTCCTTTTCCACAATGCTAACCGTGCCTCCCTTTTTCTTAACTGCCTTAATGCCTAACATAAAAACATTAAGTTCACCAAAGAAGACGAATCCAATAACACCTTACCCTTCCTAGACATTACAATAACTAAACAAAACAACAAATTCAGCACTTCCATATATCGAAAACCTACGTACACAGGCCTAGGTACTAATTTTCTAAGCCACACCCCTTTGCTATATAAAATAAACAGTATTAAAATTTTAATCCACCGCGCCTATCATCTATGCTCTTCGTACTTATTCTTCCACCATGAAATAGAATTCATTCATAATTTCAGCATTAATAACTCCTTCCCAAAACATCCGTCACTATCTTTAACCAGAAACTTTCTTAATAATATTTATCAACCCCCCTTAAAGTTCCCACTGTTAAAAAAGACGTACAATATTTTTCATTTCCCTATTACGACTACATCAGCCACAAAATACTTTCAGAACTCCGTCTCCTACTCACCCCGCTTTACCCCCAAATTAAATTTCACTTTGTCTTCACCAACAACAATAGTATCAAATCTTACCTTAACCATAAAGAAACAACACCCCAGCCACTTGCTTCGTCCACTATCTACGCTTTTAATTGTGTTCGCTGCAAAGCGAACTATATTGGCAGTACCATCCGCCAATACCAAACAAGAATGAACGAGCATCGTGGTATTTCCACTAGAACCTCGCAACTCTTGAAGAAACCCTCCAAATCAGCAATAAGGGATCATTGCCACCTTCACAACCAATTTCAAAATCATTAATTCTGCCGACCAACTAATAGACCTCCGCATACTTGAGTCCCTTTACATACTTAGTATTCAGCCAACCCTCAACGACTACAGTTTCGCTTTCAACCTTAACATCGCCAAATAAACTCTCATATAGAAAAGAAATCCTCCATCACTCCGCCTGGCTCCATCTTTCTAATATGGACGTTTTCAACAAGCCAACCATCCCCAATCTTCTGTACAATTAGTCTCTCACAACATTAATAACCTGGTAAGACCCCCCCCCCCCCTTAATTCTGATTCACCTTTTAACCGTTTTATATTTTTTACTTAGTGTCCTCACTCTTATACTTTATATTATTTCATTTTTAACCTTTTAATTTTAATTTAATATATACAGGGTGTCCCAGAATTAACTATCTATTTCAATGAAATCGGACAAATTTTTTAAAAACACACTTTTATTTATGTTTATCATGTTTAATATATGTTAAAAATGTATAAATTTCTAAATTTTTTTCATAATTTTATTTTCATAATTTTTTCATAGTTTTCATAGTTTTATTTTCATTCTCTTTCAGAACCCTATTAATAATGAATACACAAGAATGCATCTTTGTTGTAACATCCCGTATCAAAGGAATGCAATGTAATGAAATCAGAGAAAAATTTACAAGAAAATTCCACAGAACCGGTCCTACAGACAAAGCGATTCGTGAACTTGTGAACAAATTTAAAAGAACTGGATCCGTACACGACGAGGTGGGAAGAGGACGCCCAAGGACAGCACGTAACAGTACCGAACAGGTACGACAATTGTTTGAGGATGAACCAACAACTTCGGTTAGGGAGGCCGGTCGAAGACTCAACATATCCAAGACAACAGTTCATAGAATCTTGCGTTCGACACTGATGAAAAAGGCTTATCACATTCAAGTACTGCATGCCCTAAATGAAGAGGATTATCCAAATCGAGCAGCAAGGTGTGCAGAAATTGTGGATCAAATCGAAAGTGAAAGTTTATTGGATAACATCTTATTCAGTGATGAGGCGACTTTCCACACGTGTGGTAAAGTCAGTCGACACAACTGTCGTATCTGGTCCAATGAAAGACCGTCTGAAGTCATAGAATGGCAAAGAGACTCTCCAAAAGTTAACGTGTGGCTTGGAATGACCAAATCCAAAATTTATGGCCCATTCTTCTTTGCGGAGGCAACTGTAACAGGTACCGTCTACCTTGATATGCTTCAGCAGTTTCTCGAACCACAGCTTCTTGATGATGGCATTCTTGATAATGTTGTGTTTCAACAAGATGGAGCACCATGTCATTATGCTCTAATTGTTCGAGAATACCTCAACAGACGCCTTCGAATCGGTGGATTGGACGTGGAGGACCTCGACCTTGGCCTCCGCGTTCTCCGGATTTGACACCCCTGGATTTCTTTGCATGGAGTTTCATAAAAACAAAGGTTTATCGCCAAAAGATCAATAGTTTAGCTGAACTTAAAGAACGCATCCAGTTGGCAGTGCGGGAGATAACACCTGAAATGCTTCAAAATGTGTTTCGCAGCGCTGAGGATAGATTTGAAATTTGCAGAGATACAGACGGTGCACATGTTGAAACTTCTCAATAAAGTTTTGACTTATGATTTATAAATCTATTTGTTTTTGTATCATAATTTAGTAATAAACATAAAATTATGTCAGTTTTTATTAAATTTGTCCGATTTCATTGAAATAGATAGTTAATTCTGGGACACCCTGTATATTGTAATCAATCATTGTCTCATGTTCATTTTAATATATTGTTTGTTTTTGTTTATTATACTTATTTATTTCTATTTGATTTTAAACTTTTTAGCACTGATGATGGAAATTGAATTTCTCCGAAACATCTTTAAATAAACATGTACTATCTTTTCGTCCTCCTATTCCTCGCTATATATACAGTACAGTATATATATATATAAAGTGTGTACTGTTATTTTTTTTAAAATTAGTTTGAAAACAAATGAATAAAGGATTCCTCTCCTTTGATTTCGCGGATTCTTGTTTATAAAAATTATAGAAGATATTGCGAAAAATGCTCTGTATGAATTGGTCCACAATTAACCCACCCCTTATATCTCCAGTCTAACTATAGAGTAGATCAAGTCTAGCCTAGAGGGGTCAGCCTAGAGATTCCGGAAATGGTCCAGAGCGGGCAGATAAATTGAGGTCCACAGTAGGATTCCTCACCAAATTAGGTTAGGGCAATCTACCTTCACCTTTGTTAAGCTATGAGTTGATGCTGGGTCTTAGGCCACAATGTAGGCCTAACTTGTCTGACCCAGCTTAATTTAATGTGATTAATTTGCTGGGTTAAAAACACAATTAGTCACTTACTGTTAGTTATTAGAGAGTCTCTTTTCTCCTTCCTGTTTAATTGTCGAGAGCGTACTTGCTGGTGGGGATCTTTTTCGTTGTCTGTTCTCGACCCTTCTCCAGTTCCGTCCTTTCGCCCTGTTCCTCGTTTTCGTTCTCCTTTGTTCTCCTCTTCGCGGGGCTTTTTCCACCAGCGTTGTCTTGGTTTTTTCCTCGGTTGGTTGAGCGGTAATGTATATCTATTACCGAGCACGCTCTTCTCACACAGTATATAAATACTAGTGTGGAGAATAACTCTGGTGAGCAACCAATTGGTTTCATCCACCCAGTTATTGACATAAAAGGAATTTAATAATTGTTAGATTAACTACCTACCTACTCAGTGAACCATTTTCGTTACCTCCCAACTACCCACTCATCAGTTTTCCATATACTGGGGGCCCCGGGAGATAAAAATTTTGGTGTCATTGTCACCAATTTTTATGTCTGAGTGTAGAGTAGCTAACTATTTGACTGTAAATGCCTGTTAATCTGATTAACAGTGCCTATCCTCACCTTCTCATGGAGAAGGTGTAGCATTTAATTAGAAGAGAAAATATACATCCATAGGATGAAACTGTCTATGGTCTTTACCATAAGAAAAGAAAAAATGAAAGTTAGAAGATAAAATTACAATTCCCCAGCATCTATTTTTTGTTGTAAAAATAGTCGCGCCTTTAATGCTGTTTGTCGCTGAGGTCTTGTGTCTGTCAATGTTGTAGTAGGATGCGTTACCACTACTACTGTCAAAGGAATAGTTACTGGAAGTTCAGTGTCTCCAGTTGTTACTGTCAGTGGAGAAGGTTCTCCAAAGTCCATTGTTTTGGTCCAGACTCTAAAGGGTACAAAAGAGAAATGTCTCTTGTTGTGTCACCCGTTGAAGTCCTTAATTTGACCACTCTTGTTACCCCGTCTGCCCTGGTCTGAGTTCTGAAACTCTAGCCAGAGGCCAGTATTGTCTTGGAGTACTGTCATGTATGAGAACAAGGTCCCCTACCTTAATTGTGTCAGACCAATCCTTCTTAGTCATTTGTTTATGTCTCTCCCTTAGACCCATCAAGTACTCAGTTTTCCACTGTTTAATGAAATGAGCTTTAACTCTAGTTAAATGTTGTAACTTAGTCTGGAGCTCATCATGTCGTTGAGTCCAGTTTGGGTCTTCTGAAGAGTCTATATTGTAGTCCGGCAGGAGACTAACTTGTTCTCCCCGAATCAAATGATTTGGAGTTAATGGTTCTGGGTCATTAATGTTGTCACTCACATAAGTGAGTGGTCTATTGTTAATGATGTTCTCAATCTCAGCCAGGAGAGTGAGCAACCCAAATAATGTATCTGTTTTTTGCCAATTGCTTTCTTCAAGCAATTCTTTACTGTTTGTATATTCCTCTCCCAGATAGAACCATACCAAGGAGAGGCAACCGGAATATACTTCCACTTTATGTTTGAATTTTGTATATATAATTGTGTGATTTCATCGCTTAACAAGTCGTGGATGACTTGTTCACCAGCCTTGAAATATGTAGCATTGTCAGTCCAAACTGTCTTGGGTACTGAATGTCGTGCACAGAATCTCTTAAAGACAGCAACAAAAGATTCTGCTGTAAGGTCCTCCACAACATCCAGATAAACAGCTCGTGAGGCAGCACATGTAAACAGTACAATGTACATTTTTTGTTCAGTGTCACCACCCCTACAGTCAATGCTCCTGTATAGTCAATGCCTACAGTCTCAAAGGGTCTGTTGAGAGTAACTCTCTCCTCTGGCAAAGCAGGAGGATTTGGTTTCCTATAGGGCCTAGCATGAATACGCCTACATGTGACACACTCACTCAGGACTGTTTTAACAGTGATCCTTCCCTTGGTATCCAATAAGTTTTTCTTAATGTAGTTAGTGTCTGTGGTACCCCCATATGATATACATCATTGTGTGTTTTTCTGATGATTAATGTTGTCAAATAGCTAAATCTAGGTAAAAGGATTGGATGTTTGCTTTTGTATGACAGTTTTGATTTGTCTAATCTCCCTTTACACCTTAGAAGGCCTTCCTCATCTCTGAACAAGTTTAGATCCACAACTACTGATGGTACAGGTTCTTTTGTTTGTTTCCCATTAGTTAAGAATTCTAACTCTTTTTTTACTCTTTTTGTTGTGCATGGCCTATCCAGTATTTGGTTGCAACTTCTGGATAATTATGATTATTTTTATTTAGCTGTTTGTTAATTGTAGTTAAACAGTTGTGAGCAAACCTCAAACAGTAGGCTGTAACCCTGACAAGTTTGTTGAAATCAGAATAAATTTCATAATTAGTGATTGGTTCAACCTTTTCATTTGAAAAGATTAAATTTAATGTCAAGTTAACTTGTTCCACAGGCCATTGGTCTGTATTACAGAGCCACTTAGGTCCCATAAAACAAGTTTTGTTTGACTTCAACAACTTGTAGGATAAACCTCTGGTCAGAAAGTCTGCTGGATTTTGTTTAGTTGGAACATAGTGAAAGTTTACTTGTAGGCTTTCATTAGCTTCAGCTATTTCTTTTAGCCTATTTCTTACAAAGATATTCTTACTATTAATGCTATCATTCCGTATCCAGGCAAGACAAATCTGACTGTCAAGCCAGATGTGGATATGAGTTATGTTCACATCATGGTAAGCATCCTTAAGCAATGAAATGGTTTTAATGGCTAATGCAGCAGCCAATAGTTCCAATTGAGGTATGGTTCGGGTAGGTTTGAGAGGTGCAACTTTCCCTTTTGCATAAATTAGATGACTTTCTGTAGGGCTTACAAGATACGCACAGCACCCATAAGCTTGTGTGCTTGCATCAGCAAACACATGAAGTCTCTGGGGCTTATCCCTAAACCCACAGCACCTTTGAATTTTAATGTTCTGCACTTTTGTTAAATCAGTAGCTAACTTCTTCCAAGATTTTTGATTTTCATTTGTTATTGGATCATCCCACCCAACATTTGTCCTCCAAATTTCTTGGAGGAGAATCTTTGATTTTATTGTTGAAGGCAGGAATAGACCCATAGGATCAAAAATTTTGGAAGCCTCTGATAATATTTGTCTTTTAGTATTTGCTTCCTCATCAAGTTTAAAACCTTTAGTACAGATTGAATCATGACTGTTAGAAGTTGCATCCAAATACCAGTTCATACCTAAAGTTTTAACTCTGTCTGATGGCTCAGTAAGACCATTATTATCCTTTAAAATCTTTTTGTTTAAATCCTCATCATTTGAAATCCACTCTCTAAGTTCAAAGTTACCTTGTTGCATAATGTTTTGAGAGTGTTCATAGACTTCAGATAATTCAGATTTTGTTGTTGTTGAGCCTATTAGATTGTCTACGTAAAAATGTTCCTTAAGGAAGTTCAATGTTAAAGAGTTATTAAACTGGTTTAAATGATGTCTAATTGTCAATGCTAATAGGCTAGGTGAGCAATTGGCTCCAAACAACACAACATTAAATCTATAGGTTATGAACCCTTTATTCAAATCAAATGGATCCTTGAACCATAAGAACCTAAGTTGGTTCTTATCATATTCATTTTTAAGATTTATTCTCAAAAATGCCTTTGAAATGTCACTTTGTACAGCATATTTATCTAACCTGAACCTCAGTAAGATCTTCACAAGGTCAGAAATGAGATTAGGACCCTCAATCAGGCAATCATTCAAACTGTGTTTATCACTGTCTTTGAGGCTACAGTTATATACTACTCTGAGTTTTGTTGTTGGGCATCTTGTCGATAAACCCCCCTGTGGGTTAAATAATGACAACCATCTTTTTTAAAAGGGTTATTTGTTACTTCTTCAATGAAGCCTTTTTGTAGCTGTTCTTTGAAGACATCACTGTACTTTTTAATATTATTATCTTGTTTGAGTTTTTTCATTACTTTATATAAATGTCCTTTAGCTACTTTGAGATTATCTCTTAAAGTTGGACAATTTATTTTCCAAGGTAACTCAATAAAATAACTATTGTCTTTGCACTGAATGGTGTCTTCAAATCTTTCTACCATTAACTGATCTTCTGAAGTTTGATTTGTGTCATGTATACCCACAGATTCTAGCAACCATAAAGTTTGAATTGCCTCATCCAAAGTTTCATTTGATAATGATGAATTAATGTTCTCAGTTGAGATAATATTATTCAAATGTTGCTATTCTTACAGGTGTTATGTAGGACTGAGTTGAGGCACATAGTATTTGTTGGTCATGAACTATTTTGGTTTAGGTCTAGGTTGTATTTGGATAGATCACCCAAAGGGGCTATCCCTGATGGAGTCTGAATAGCTATACCATTACCTATCTCTACTATGCCCTTATGAATAAGATTAATATAATCTGCCCTATTCATTTCAATGTTAGCTACTGTGTTGTTAGTGATATGTCTATCAGCTATTTTGTAGTGTTTTCCCAAATGATTTATGGTTTGTTCTAGTTTGGGTATAACCAGTTTGTTTTGTCCTACTTTAGAAATAATAAACTGCTTCAATTTTCTCTAATTTATTTTCTAAATGTAGTTCCAGGTCAATTGTCTTATAGCTATTTTTGTCCGAGTTATCCTTAACAAAGGATGCAATATTGAGTTTTGTTCATTCGGGTTTGGTGTCAAACCCAATTTATTAACTACATTTTGCGAAACAAATGTTTGTTGAGAACAACAGTCTATAAGACATCTCACTGGAGTAGTGCTACCCTCACTATTCACTAAGTCCAAAGTAATAGTTGGTAAAAGAATCTCAGTGTTTCTTGTTACGTTGTTTGAACAAACAGAATGTCCCATGAAAGTGGCATTTTCTTGATTACCTTTGTTTGGGGGAGGTATCTTTGAGTTTGAGTACTATTGTTTGGACACTTTGGTGAATCACACATTGATGAGACATGTCGTAAACTTTTACAAAACTTACACTTGAATCTTAACCTAGATTTACAGTCTCTTCTTATAATGTCCCTGGCCAGTACACTTTTTACACAGGTTCAACTGTTCACATCTTTTAGCTCTTTGGTTAAAGTCTGAATATTTGTCACACCCAGTACTACTGTGTTCATTACTTGCACAAAATTTGCAATGTAGTGTGTAAGTTGAGGCAGCAGTTACATAAAGTTCTGTAATGTAGGTGTTCGTGTATTACAGTTGGTCACATATGATTCTACAGTATCAAGTTTTGTCTGTTTGGCTGTAGCTAGTTGGTCTCTGGGAACAGTCTTTGGTTTATCCATAGTCGGGTCTTATTGTGTTGGAAAATCTCTCAATTTGTAATTAGTTAGGATATTGGGGAAGTGTTTTCTTATATCTTCCAGATTAGGATAATTTTCTCCCGTCTTTAGAATTAAAATATCTTTAACCCTCAAAGGAAGGACACCTAAGTACTATGCCTTGTATAATCCAAGATGAAGCTTTAATATCTATCTCATTGCTAACTAGTTGTCCTATAATAGCTTCTAATTTTGTATAAAAATTTTCCATATCACTATGGTTATCTTTTATGGGTGCAAATTCAAAAATTTGTTGAGATAATTCATATACAATCTCATCTATTAATTGTAATTACGTTTTAAGAGATCAATAGCTACTTCATATGAATTCCCTACAGCTGGTAAATAGGCTATCAGGTTATAGGCTGGGCCTTTAAGGAAACTAGTTAAGTAGCTAAACTTTCAACAGTTGAAATATAAGGTTTATTACCTATTAAATTCTCAAATTTGTCAATGAAAGATGGGAATTGTACCGTGTCCCCTTCAAATGTTGGTACTAGCAAAATGGGTAACTGAGCCCTCAATTCTTGTGACTCAGGATTTAGCATGCCACTTAAATTTAGTTGAAGGTTAGCTCTACTTTGATTAAAATCAGAATTAGGTTTTTTTGGTGTTAAGTCAGTCAAACGAGCCGTAGTCTCCTTATTTGCTGTTCAATTGAGATTACCTGATCATCATTATCAGCGTAAAGGTCTATCAATTGTTCTTCAGCCATTTCGGATTCAACTAACTCTGAAATACTCTCATTAATGGCTATTATTTCCTCCTTTTTAGTTTCCAATTTAAGAATTACACACTCTAAATCTTCCTTACCTGGTTGTGTAATATTGTTAAAAGTGTTCACAGCCTTTGTAACAGCTCCCAACTTTGCCCCCCTTTTCTTTTTAACTTTTTCAATTCCGCACTGTCCATGTCTAAGTCAAAATTGTTTAACTGGGGATCGTAATGAAATAGAGGACAAGAAGAAATTACCAGAGAAGAGAGAGCACAGACAAAACAGTCAAGTTTAAATTTGGTTTAATCCCCCCAAGTACTTGTGTGTCACTCAGGTCTAAGCTTATATGAGAATGAGACTCCTTAAATGTAAATGTTTCCTAGTTAGGCCCTAGGTTGTAGACCTAATTAGGCTTGATTAGGTTAGGCTTAGGCTAGACCATTTAGCCTAATTCTGCAATTTTTTGTTAAGTAAGGTTAAGGTTTGTAAATTCCCCACACACGGACCACCAATGCGAAAAATGCTCTGTAAGAATTGGTCCACAATTAACCCACCCCTTATATCTCCAGTCTAACTATAGAGTAGATCAAGTCTAGCCTAGAGGGGTCAGCCTAGAGATTCCGGAAATGGTCCAGAGCGGGCAGATAAATTGAGGTCCACAGTAGGATTCCTCACCAAATTTGGTTAGGGCAATCTACCTTCACCTTTGTTAAGCTATGAGTTGATGTTGGGTCTTAGGCCACAATGTAGGCCTAACTTGTCTGACCCAGCTTAATTTAATGTGATTAATTTGCTGGGTTAAAAACACAATTAGTCACTTACTGTTAGTTATTAGAGAGTCTCTTTTCTCCTTCCTGTTTAATTGTCGAGAGCGTACTTGCTGGTGGGGATCTTTTTCGTTGTCTGTTCTCGACCCTTCTCCAGTTCCGTCCTTTCGCCCTGTTCCTCGTTTTCGTTCTCCTTTGTTCTCCTCTTCGCGGGGCTTTTTCCACCAGCGTTGTCTTGGTTTTTTCCTCGGTTGGTTGAGCGGTAATGTATATCTATTACCGAGCACGCTCTTCTCACACAGTATATAAATACTAGTGTGGAGAATAACTCTGGTGAGCAACCAATTGGTTTCATCCACCCAGTTATTGACATAAAAGGAATTTAATAATTGTTAGATTAACTACCTACCTACTCAGTGAACCATTTTCGTTACCTCCCAACTACCCACTCATCAGTTTTCCATAGATATATAGAAAGGATTGTCAAAAGTAAATAGACAGAGTATACATTGTAAGGTGTTAGAATAAATGAAAGCGTTTCATGTCTTTCGAATTATAGGTAAATTTATTATTATTCTTAGAGAATATGTTATTGGAATAATGTACAATATAAAGAGTCCTATGTATTTCTTTTATTACTAATATTAAGTTGAACGATTTCATTTGCTAAGCCATGGATTAATTGTCTAGTGTATTTCTTTTATTGTTAATATTGGGAATCGTTTAAGTAATTAGTTCTCTTGCTGAGCAAATTTCAGGAGAAAGTCATTCTTGCCTTCAATAAATAAATAAATAAGTGGAAACTCGTGTAAATAAGTTCAAATAAATTGCGCAAGCTGGCAACTCGCCCTGATAAGGTACACCTGAACATGATTAAATTAAAAAACATTATTTGGCAACTCATCTAAGTAGAAATTAAAATAAATATATAGTGCTCTCTGGTAACCCCTCCATATATAAATAAGTGGTATCTGGCAACTCACGACCCTCTATATAACCGCTGCTTGGCCCCTGGACGGACATAATGCGACGGGCTCCGGTGGAATAAAGAACTGTCTCTCTCCTCAGGTTAAGGTTTCGGTTAGGTTTCCCTTTCGCGGGTGAGGACATCCCAACTTCTACCCCAAAGACCATCCTCCTCCTTCTTTCTCTCCCTCTCTTAGGTTAAGGTTACCCATTTTGGGGGGAGGTCATTCTCCCTTCTCCCCCCGAAGATCCCTTCCCCTTTGCAGCATTAACTTGTTGCATAACCCTTCCCCCCTTTGCAGCATTGATTTGTTGCATACCCATTGCAACATTCCCCCTCCCGTTGTTGCATACCTCTTTGCAGCACCCCCTCACCTTTGCAACATTGATGAATAGTTGCAATTGCATTGCAACATTCTTGCACTCTCCCATTTAGCGGTCATCCTATTCACGACCAACGTATCTTTTTCCCACTAAAAATATTTCTATAATTTTTTATATACTGTAAAATGTTTTTTTACGTTCCGAGGTATGAAAAATGTTAGCTCACAAAGAAAATGCACACTCGACCACATTTATGCCCAATTCTTTGCGCGCGCGCGCACACACCCACTACTATTATAGAAAAAATATATACAGGGTGTCCATAAATGTTTACCCTGAAAACAGTATGCTCTCATGTTTTAATGATGACTCTTACATCCGTTTTCTTTTTACAGGTGATCTCGTACACGCATAGAGTTTCTGTGCTGGTGTGTTTCGTCTACCGCATTCGCCGCTAGGAGCGCTGTAGTAGCTGTTCAGTTCAGTTCAGTTCAGTTCAGTTCAGCATTGACGAGAATAATGACTTCTTGCTACGTGTCTGCTTTTCAGACGAGGCTACGTTTCATCTTAGTGGTAGAGTCAACAGACACACTGTGCGTATTTGGGGATCGGAAAACCCACGTGCCGTAAGGGAGCATATTCGGGGCAGTCCGAAGATCAATGTCTGGTGTGGACTAATGCATGACCAGATAATTGGTCCTTTCTTCTTCGCTGAGAACACTGTTTCCGCAACTGTGTACCTGGATATGCTCACCAATTACGCCATCCCCCAGCTGCAGGACAGGCAGCCAACTGTCATCTTCCAACAAGATGGGGCACCCCCTAATTGGGCGCATGTTGTTCGTGAAACTCTCGACGCAACATTTCCAAATCGATGGATTGGCAGGGACGGGCCAATCCCATGGCCCCCAAGATCACCAGACATTACCTCGCTGAATTTCTTTCTCTGGGGTCATGTTAAAGATTTGGTTTATGCAACAGTTGTTCCAGATCTCAGGACATTGCGAGAACGCATTACGGATGCAATTGCAACAGTTAACCCACAAATGTTGGAAAATGTGTGGCGTGAGTGTGAATACTGTTCATACATTTTACGTCCACTAGGGGTGCACATGTGGAAGCTTATTAAGTTCATTAACTATGTATCAAAATTTTGTATGTTTATCTACTTATGATTAAAACTGTTTGAATACGAGTGTTTATTTAAAAGTTATAGCATCCTTTAATCAGAGTAATCATTTATGGACACCCTATATATATATATATATATATATATGAAAATTATTTCACGAAAGTAACACGTGAAAATATTTATGATGAATAAAACCACGAAGGAAAGGAAACACAGAGTGCTGCTCAAGCGCTTTCGTCTAATGACATCCTCAGTGTTCCTGAGGATGTCATTAGACGAAAGCGCCTGAGCACCACTCTGTGTTTCCTTTCCTTCGTGGTTTTATTCATCATATATATATATACATACTGAGCGGCAGAAAAATCGGCCCACTTGGAATGTCGCGAAAAGCAAAAAAGTGGACAAGCTTCTGTTTATAAAAGTTTTAAAATTCGAAAATATAGTCTATGAGGTAACCAAATAACGAGACAAAACAAGGTCAGCTGCGAACACACTAGCTGTAACAAATTTTCGACTTCTTTTAAGAATTCGACAGTCTGACATTCAGTTGCTCTTAGACTGCTAGTGCCACTTTTTTCTTCCACTAGTGGAGTAGGCATTTGCGTTTAGTAACAGATAGACTTCTAACTCTTTTGGGTTTCAGAATTGGACATTTACAATGGATTTGAGTGCCTTGAACATCGCAAGAGTCGTCGCCCTAATTGAAGATGGTCGGAGCCAGCGTTACGTCGCCGATGCGCTAGGAATTCCAAGAACAACGGTTCGACGTGTCTACCAACGTTATGTGGAGACAGGAGAGTACACCCAAAGACCAGGATCTGGAAGATCGCGGGGCACATCTGCCCATGACCCATGACGATCGTTTCATCGTCTTGAGTGTTTTGCGAGATCGTCGCTTGACTGTGACGATTGTTCACGGACTTTCTCCTGTTCTTCTCCATACTCTTTCTCGTCCATCGGATATTCGAAGATTTTTCTGCCGCTCAGTGTATATGAAAATTATTTCACGAAAGTAACACGTGAATAATATTTATGATGAAAATAACCCTTTTTCCTTCGTGGTTATTTTCATCATATATACTGTACATTAGGGGGTACATTAGGGTGGGGGGTCGAAATTTTGTATTCTTATTCTACGGCCCCTAAACAACATACTGTAATTACACCGCTATGCGCCCCCCCCTTTTTTTAAATTGAAATGAAATTGAAACCAATTCTTTGAATAAAAAAACCTGATAAATGACAAAGATTAAAGTAAATAATGATATAAGTAAAGTTAAAGTAAGTTTTATATATATATATATATATATATATATATATACACATTTCAACTGCAAAGAACACGCAGTATAATTAAAAACGACGCTTGTATACTGTATAGGAGAACATCCCGCGCAAGATGAGGAGGGAGAACGAACAAATGAAAAAATGAGGTATATATATATATATATATATAGAGGCGGGGCCACTAGCTTGACCTCCGTGTGAAGAGAGACCAACGCACGAAACATAAGGTTCATAAGGTATATATATATATATATATATATACAGTATATATATATATATATATATATACAGTATATATATATATATATATATATATATATATATATATATATTATATATATATATATATATATATAAGATCTTTCTCCGTATATTACTTAAAGAATCAATTGAAGCATACTAAAATCAAAATATTCACCTTAAGAAATTTAATTGAAGCATATTAAAACCAAAATATTCACCTTAAGAAATTTAAAATCGTAAATTACTGACACCACAAATTACTGACACCACTGGCCTTTCCATTGGAACACAGGTAGCTTTTTTCTCGACTCCAGTACATTCAAAATAAATTTATGTCTGTTTTCGTAACCAATTCTATCTTGTGATGCTTCTGTTACCACATTTAGAGCATGTTCTACTCCCTGGCTGTGACAGGGAAAAGGAATAAGCTGAAGTGGTTCATTTCGAACTTTAAGAAGATTATCATTTGTCAAATTCTATAAAATAGGTGGAGGGGTGATGGTTTCGTTGTCCCAGTCGATCATGTTAGGATAATCGTCTGCTTCAAAGTTCAGTGTTTTTGGCAGCTCAAAATTTCTCGCATTGGTGCTCCTAGTTCTTGCTCGAATGATGTGCTGAAGAGCCAGCGCTCTGACCTCTCTTCTTGTGTCTATTATCATTGAGAGTAAGATATTTTCTGGGTGGGCAAAATAGGCGTTATTTCTGAGGACACCCTCCATAATCATCCGATGCTTTTTATCTAAGCCTTTAAGCAAGTGCATGATATACCAAAAATTAGATGCTCCCTCATTTTCTTTTGGATGAGACTTTATCCAAAACCAGCCTGGAGCGTAAACTAGCATTATAATTTTTACTAGGTCTTGGATGGTTTTGTCTGGATTCCGTGTAGAGACATATAAGCGCAGGATCCTGTTTGCTCGTGTTAGCCATCTTGCATGATGAAGGGCTAACGCTTGTGAGATGCGTCCAGATTGTATGCTAATGCACATTTCATACATATATTTTTGGTTACTGCTGAAACTTTTAACAATATTGGCCGAAACTTCTTTAATGTTGCCCTCTACAGGGGTATAATCAACTATATCCAGTTTGGTCAAATCCTCTCGGAGTTTATTTCCAAGAGAACCTTTGAAAGTGTTTGGTCCAGAAGTTTTTCCATCAATTGCTTCAAATACGTGCCTGAAGGGCAGTTCGTTTGCATGCCAAAGGCAAATCAGCCATTGTACCGGCCTGTCCAGATATAATTCACTCAATTTTAGCACTCCGCCATCCGCCATCCTGCCAGTGTTCAGTGGGGTGTCATCGCATAGCTAAGTTTTGAGGGATTCTTTGTTATTAGAATCAACTATAAAAGTTTATTATTTCATCTGCAATACAACAAGCAGTTCCGTTATCTGGAGCTGTATGATCCATGTAAATATCACCAGGTTCTTTGACTATTACATAATGTTCTTCGTACTCCATTCCCTTCTTTGTCTTAGTTTGATCTTTTCTACCATCAAATCCGATGCCTTCAATCTGTGTGTTCTCTGATTTCACTTTGATTATGTTCTTTTTACCCACACGTATTCTTTCTCTTTCCACTTTTTCCTATCCAACATATTGGTTTCGTCTAATATTCCATATCCTTCAAAGCTGCATTTACTATAGCTGCAGTAGCTCTGTAACTTACACGGTATCTATCTGCTGTTATTGTTAAGTTATCATAAATAATTCTGTTCTGGTGGTTTTCTCTCAGCTCAAAATCCGGAACAAAGTCAATATCGTCGCTGTCATCATCAATTTCCATGCTCTCATCTTCCATAATGTGTAAAAGGTCCAGTTTGCTGGTTGAGGCGACGTTCATATCTAGGCTTATCTTGGCTCTTCTTTCTAATCCTTTAACTCCATCGTGAGTCCTTTTTCTTGCGGAAGTCGTTACTCTGTCGATTGGTTCTAGTTGGTTTTTTCTTTGTTTCTGCCCCACAAAAGACTCCCACTCAATCATTGGAACTCTAATATCAATCTGCAATCCGTTCGACTGATTTTTTTATCGTAACAAGTACAAGTGCAAACATGAAACATTTCATCGAATGTCTCCACCTTCTGCTAAAAACCATTGTTTCTTTGTTTTAATGGTACTTTATTTAGCTTTGCTGCAGATTCTGTCAATCGTTCAACTTTTATAGCTATTCCTTCAAATCCTATATGTGGAAAGGAAAACTTCTCCCATATGGCTTCCATATCTTTAGTGACAATTCTGTAACATTCTTTTGCTGTTCTAGAACCTTTCGAAATCAGTTCTTCTCGTTTTCTTACCAATAAATAATGCCTAAATACGTCAGCCTTTGAAGGAGTCATTGAAGGTGGAAATTCTGCAGGGTGACCAAATGTTGAATTGTGCGTTTTGTTTCTTGTCGCCATGATTTCACTTATTTAGGCCTAGTAGCATTAATAACACGAAACTAATTGTTAAATTCTAGCAATTGAATCATTCAATCTGAATTTAATATAACTCATTCGGAATTAAATCATAACTCATTCAGTCATAAACAATCTGAAAATAACAATCTGAAACTAAACAAAAAAACGTGACAATAATTTATATAATTCATGTAATCTATCTAAATTAATCTATGTAATATATTCAATCTATCTAAAACTCTATCAAAATAATCTATCCAAATTAATCTAATCTACTTAATAAGACTTAATATAATGCATGATTGTCACATTTGTGGTTTATATCTGTGGAGAGAGTAAAATGGGGGGTATGCTACGGAAGGGGTAAGGGGGGTCACATATACTCATTTTTTTTACAAGATGTTGAGATCATCATTTTCAACTACGTGCATACTGTGGAATTGGAGAAACTCGATTTTTGATATGTTTCGACTCCCACTACTGTACATATATACTAGGAGCATTCAATATAGTTTGCCCCACCCTTTTTTCTTAGCTAAATAATAGGCCATGGGGCTGAAATGTCTTTTGGGCCGTAAGTTTGAACTTTCTGCGCTTCACATAACCGGACTTTTCCAGTTTGAACCTCCTCCTTGTATAAAACCGCTTTTCAACGCCCTTGTATAAAACCGATGGTTAATGCAGTTTCGAAAATGGCGTCTACAGTGATGTGCGTCGTAAACAGAGAACTGTTATCGAGTTCTTAACCGCAGAGAAGGAAACAGTTGGAAATATTCACAAACGTCTTCAAAACGTTTACGGAGATGCTGTTGTTGATCGAAGCACAGTTCGACGCTGGTCTAAACGTGTGAGATCATCGGAGAAAGGGAGAGCCAGCCTCGATGATGAGCCACGCAGCGGTCGCCCGACATCGGCTGTCACATCTCACACTGTGCAACGTGCTAACAGCATCATTCGATCAAATCGGCGCGTCATATACTACAAGTAACTATCACTGGAGCTAGGAATTAGTGAAGGAAGTGTGAATACGATAATTCAGCAACTGGGATACTCAAAAGTGTGTTCACAGTTTGTTCCTCGCCAACTGACTGAAGATCACAAAGCCCAAAGAAAAGAAATTGCTTCTGAGTCGTTGGTTCGATACGAGACAGAAGGGGATGACTTCCTTTCACGAATTGTGACTGCGGATGAGACTTGGGTACACCACTTTGAACCTGAAACAAAACGTCAATCCATGGAGTGGCATTACGCAAACTCCCCACGCAAGAAAAAGTTCAAAATGGCTCCCTCTGCAGGAAAGGTTATGGCCACCATCTTCTGGGACATGAAAGGGGTGATTTTGTTGGACATTATGAAGAAAGGACAAACAATCAACTCAGAGGCATATATTTCTACCCTACACAGACTCCAGAGACGTATAAAGTGAGTACGACTGCAGAGAAAACTGGAAGACGTCCTTCTTTTGCACGATAATGCAACACCACACAACAGTTTGCAAACAAGAGAGTTCACCACAAAAATGCGCTTGACTCTGTTACCCCACCCTCCATACAGCCCGGATCTGGCACCTTCAGACTTCCATTTGTTTGGGCCAATGAAGGATGCTGTTCGTGGAAGAAAGTTTCAGAGTGACGATGAGGTTGATGAGGAGGTAAAGAGGTGGCTCCAGCGGAACCCAGCGGACTTTTACTAACAAGGAATAAAGGCCCTTGTTTCGAGGTGAAGGAAAGCCGAAGAAAAGGATGGACACTATGTGTAAAACTAAAAATTTGTAAAAAAGGTATGTAACTACTTATGTACAGAATTTCTGGAACTTTCAAGGAAACTTGGAAAGAAAAAACAAAGGTGGGGCAAAATATATTGAGTGGCCCTCATATATATATATATATATATATATATATATATATATATATATATATATATATATATATATATATATATATATATATATATATATACTGTATCTCCCCCTATCTCTCTCTCTCTTTATATATACATATATAGGCAGAAGAGAGGGAAAGAGAAATTTTCTCATTTATTTATTCAGCCATAACTAAATAAATTACCAATTTTTTTTCCTTTTACTAAATTAATTTGAGTTCTGCCATGCATGGTTGAAAAATGTAGCTTTTTTCACTCTGTTGACACTTTCACAGAGGAAAGCTTATTGTTTCATACTCGAGCGTGGGAAATTTTGGTGTCATTATTTTACACTGTATGTACATTCGGATGTCTGCGTTGGAGCGATAAATTATCGTGAAAAAGATCAATTTATTACTTTTTAATTTTGTTATTCTGACGTTGTACATATATACATTATATACTGTATGTATATATACTTAGGGTGGTCCAAAAAAATAAATGTTGAAAATTCGTAGGTCTTACCCACTAAAATGTTACCTATGTTGAAAAAACTCTAAATATAAAATTTTAATAAGATAAAAAAATTCTAAGTGGTGCCACATCGCATTTGAATTTAGATGTTTTTAAAAACCTTTTTTGCTTCTTCCCCATAATATAGATTTATTGTGTCTTTACGAAAAATATTTCTATATATCACTTTTTTGCATAATATAGATTTTTGTATGCTTAGTGTGGTTAAATATTCCGAAGCACATCTTGTATGAGCAGTACTGAACACGTTGAGGCAAGAATCGCACCTGTTCTGTTGATACTTGTATTCACGTTTTTCCATGAAATAGATTTCGTCACTTTTCCCATTAAGTGCTCATCTTGCGTAAACGTGTTGAAAGGGCGTTCCTATAACAATCGTATTTTTTATTCACAAGCCTCAGTCTTTTGCCAACCTCTCGTTTGCAGTGTATTGTTTGCAGTCGTTTGCAGTGTATTGTTTGCAGTGTATTGCAGTTCGTTTGCAGTGTTGCAGTAGTGAATAATCATATTAGAAATGGCAAGTTCCTCAATGAAAACTCGCAGAAATACTGAAATATGGCTCATTGGACAACCAATTGAAATGATATGCAGGAGAAACTTCCTTCCAAAGGTGATGTGCTCCGTCGTCTTTTTTATTTACTTAAGGAAAAGAAAACTCTAAGAGAAGCTTCTAAAACAGTTTACATAGAGGTAGTTGAATTTTAGGAACAAGCTAGAATTCCAACAAGAGCTGATTATAATGTTATACCACTGATTGAAAAAGTATATACGGAATATAGAACGCTCCAAATATTAAAATTCCAGTGCTTCAAAACTCAGCGTGAGAAAGAGAGATTGTTTCAGGACAGTTTAAACGATCTCTTTGATATTGCTCACCAAAAAGCGCACGAGATGATCAAGATTAAAGAAGACAGAGAATTCCTCCAGGCTCAAAAACAGAAGGGAAGAAAAGGATATATGGCTAACGTTGACAAAGCATTATCAGAGAAAGAAGATCATAAAAGGAAGAGAGAGTCAGCTAAAGAACGGTTAGCACGTAGGGAAAGTAAGAGAAAGGAGGAAGAAACAGTCTGCCAAATTGACTTCATCAAGTAGCATGAGTAGTGAAGATGAAACAATGAGCATGAGTAGTGATGAAACAATGAGCATGAGTAGTGAAGATGAAACAATGAGCATGAGTAGTGAAGATGAAATAATGTT
>JAJOZX010013046.1:37500-80000 GCA_023014485.1 Bathynomus jamesi
ATTTTGCAAACTCAATGAGCTCCGTTCTATGCTTAAAAATAGCTGCTTTGGTGAACGCATCTGTGTCCGCAGTTTGGAACTGTTGCTGGTCAATGCGGGTCCAATAATCATGGAAGCGCTTGAAAAGCAGAATTTCTGGACCGGTAGATACTGAATCTAGCGATGCTGCGAATGCCGCCTGTAGCACCAACTCCAGTACATGGTGTCTGCACGCGCAGTGTAACAGGTCACGTCCAACTTTTTCTTCCAGAAGAACACAAGTTCCTCCACGGGCCTGTGTTTGTCGCGGTTGTGTCGAAACACATAGATTTGACATGATCGGTCACTCCCCATTCATTCAGGCAATCTATGATGGCATTTGTTTGTGCCAGCGCAGTTCCTGACAGAAGTTTTGGCACCCCGAGGAGCTGCTCTGTCCCGGAGCCAGATACAAGAATAGGTAAGCGGTCAACATATTCTCGTGACGTCAGATCTTGCATGAGTTTTCCGTCCCAGTGAACAGTCAACGGACTATTGCCTTGGAACTCGCTCTTCAGTTGCCGAGCCTTAAGGGTACGGAATTTTTCACGCTGACGATGAATGGATCCACGATTGATGTTGTAGTCGCTAGCATCATGCCCTAAGCTGGAAGCTGCCTCAAACAGCAGATATGTGGCCTTTCTTGACGAGAGTTGCGTGCGATCAAGCGCTGCCGCCATTCCGATGTCATGATGTTCTTCGTTGCTCTTTGTTTAGACGCTAACGAACCACCACATGCTCCTTTTTCTTCGCTATCATCTGAGCTGGAGGATGAGGACTCCAAAACCGCTTCGTTGGATACTGCCTCCATTTCAGCTGCTGATCGCTTTCTTCGTTTCTCCTCTTCCTCCCGACGTCGAGTACAATCTTTGACTTGGCGCTGATGGGTCATGTCCAAACCTGCCATTGAACCTGGACGTCCTTTCTGGCGCTGCTGCTGAAGGAACTCCCAATCCTTTGGGTACTTGACCAATTTCTCACAATCAGCGTGGCGATGTCAAAGAGACGATCGAGGCGTTCAATGAATTCTTTTTCTTTCGTCTTGTGTGAATCGCTCGTCCTTGAGGCGTTGTTTTTGAGTCCTTTCCACTCCTCGAAGACTTTATCCAGTTTGCTGACGCAGTGTGTCTCGAGTCTGGTTGGAATGTGAGCTTTCTCCCAGAAGGACATCACTGCTCGAAGTGACTTCCTCAACGCGTCACGTATTGTCATTTTCTTTTCATGGTGAAGGTAAAGGAAGTAACCGAATGCTTGCCTGTAGGAAGGAAGCTTGCATCCTTTCACCTCATCAACCGCTGCCCCTAATAGGTATATACACTTCCGGGTTTCCATCACCAGAAATCACGTAGCTGAAATGAGAAACGGAATCGTTAAGTATTGTTCACTTTATTTCTCAGATATTCAGACACACAGATACACACACACACACATATATAGAGATATATAGATATCTAATGAACGATTATGGAGACGCCGCGCAAGCATTAAACTTTGGAAGGCGGGGGCGATTTATAGTTTTCAAATAAAAGATTTTTCAGTCACCATGTTTTTTTTACCAATGGAATAGATTCGCGGGGTGTCAGCATGAAAATTTCAAACTTTGCATTTAAGTGACACCCTAATATTATATATATACACTATGTGTCTTTCATGTGTAAGAAATAAGGCCATTCTGTTGGAAAACTCGGTCGTAAGTGGAAAATGAAAACCAGCGTTCAAGCAAACGCTTCTGATTGAAGTAAGATTCAAAATCTTCAGAATTAAAGTCCCTCACCATTGCTTCCATTGCAATATTTAATTAAAATGGAGTGAAAGGCAATAACAGCCGGAGATCTTCCCTTTAAAAACATTGTGTAATGCTTCAACTAGACTTACTCAGGTTTTTAAATTTCAATTCCAGTGTTTACGATTGCAAATAAAAGGAAGAGGTTTTCTCTATATATATACACCTCGTACCTCGTTACCTCGTTAGGGTTCCGTGCGTCGGTCTTTCTTCACACGAAGGTCAAGCTGGTGGTCCCGCCTCCAGTCCTGGCTTGCTGGAGGAGCGAGTTGCTCTCTTGCGCTCTCCACCGTACATAGCCAGGTACACCCGGCTCATCTGGTACCGTCCTGAGCCAGGCACCTAGTCTTCTCTTGAAGACTTCAACTTTGACCGCTGTAACGTTTCTGAGGTCCTTTGGAAGTTGGTTCAAAATTCTTGGCCCCCTGACAACCAAGCTATTTTCCTTCAGAGTTGAGGAGGTCCCTTGTCGGGCCTTTAATTTGGGAACACTACACATTCTGCCTTTCCTATTTTCCAGCGTTGTTTGGATGGTAATTGGATTTAGTTTGAGGTTTGGTACCAGTTTTTCGATCATTTTCCATATGTAAATTATGGTATACCTCTCTTTTCTTCTTTCCAGAGAGTACACATTTAGTTTACGTAATCTTTCCCAGTAGTTGAGTTCTTTACTGTGAAATGTCTCCGCGTTTCTTCTAGTTTATTAATTTCTTCCTTTTTATATGGGGACGTCAAAACTGAGCAGTATTCAAGTTTTGGTATGATCAGTGTTCTCAGGAGGGGAATCATTACTGTCTTGTCCCTCCTTTTGAACGTTCTTAGTACCTGTCCCGCGACTCTTTTTGCTTTGTTTATTGTTATCTGATTTTGTGTCTCGAATTTGGCATCATCGGTCATTATTACCCCCAAATCGACCGCTTTCGTGCTTCTCTGAATTTCTTGTCTCTGGAGCATTATGCAGTCTGTTTAAGTTCCTCGTTTGTACCATATCTTAAGAGCTGAAATTTTTCGGTGTTAAATGTCAGTGTTGTCTTCTGACCATGTGTATATTTTGTTCGTGTCCTTCTGCAAGGCCTCCACTTTATTTGCCTCGCCTCGCTGATTTTTCTGCTGATATTTGTATCGTCCGCAAATGATGTTACTATACTGTTGCTGTTTAATCCACTGTCTATGTCTGTTAACATGATAATGAACAGGAGTGGGGCCAGCACTGTACCTTGTGGTACTGAGCTGCGTACTTCTGATTCTGATGATGATACACCTTGAATTTTGACCACCTGTAGTCGTTTTCTGAGGAAGTTGTAGATCCATTTTCCCACTTTGCGTGTTATTCCAAATTTTTCATTTTATTTGCTACTATACCATGATCCCACTTGTCGAAAGCTTTAGCAAAATCCGTGTATGTGACATCATAGTTTTCATTGCCTTCAAGTGCATCTAGGATATTGTTATAGTGCTCTATAAGTTGTGATAGGCATGATCTTCCTGATCGGAATCTCTGCTGATTTTCGTTGAATCTTTCCAATGTCTCCAAGAAGTCATAGATTTTCTCTCTGACTATTCTTTCAAATATTTTGGTGACGTGGGACGTCAAAGACACTGGTCTATAGTTCTTTGTTTAAGATCTATCCCCGCCTTTATATATAGGGACAATGTTTGCTCTTTTCAAGATGCTTTTATTTCCCCAGTGTCAAGGGATCTTCCATTTGTCCGAACCTGCAGCTGAATGTGATTTCATTTGTCCTATAGCTCTCACTACATCTTATGGGGTAAAATCAAAGTCTGTTATACATTCTCCTTGCAATTTCTCTTTGAAAAATGCATCTATGTCAGGTATCGCTTTGTCACTTTTTGGGGTACTGAAGACCGATTCATACTGGGGTCTCAATGTTTCAGATATTTCTTTTCGATCGTCTGTTAATTCATTATTTCCTTTCCTTAAGGGCCCGATAGGTGCGCGTGTTTTTGTTTTCCTTTTCGCATAGCTGTAGAAGTACATATTTTGAATTTTCCTTTATTGCTTCTACCACCTTTTCCTCTTCCCTCTCTGTTGGCCCTTTATCAGAGTTTGTATTTCCCAATCGATTCTCTCCAGTTTTTTTTGCATTAATTTCCTGGCACTGTTGTCTCTGCAATTAGCTAACTTCTTCGCTACTCTCTTTCTTTTGCTGAACATTCTTCTCTTTTGCCTCTCTAGCCAGTTCTTCTTTCCTTTTGGCTATTTCGGAGAATATTTTTCCAAAATTCTCAGCGTCTTTTCTTCCAAGGTTGTTAGCATTTCCTCAGTTGTTTTATTCTCGAAAACTGTTCTCCACTCTATTTGGGCCATGTGTGATCTGATTTCTTCCCAATTTATAGTCTTGGAGTTTAAGTTAAAAGCCCCAAATTTGTTTCTTCCTTCCGTATGTGTATTGTCTTTTAAAGTTATCGCCATATTTGTTGATAACTCAATTATATTGTGGTCTGAGATAATAGTTGGAGTTATTTTTATATCGGAAATCAAGTTCGTGTTATTTGTGAATACCAGATCTAGGCAGTTATTTTTCCTGGTATTTTCTGTTATCTACTGCGTCAGCATAAACTCGTTTGTGAGAGCCATCAGCATTTTTGCCCTTATCTTGCTGTATAAATATATTTGTACCCACCTTTTTGTATTTTATAAATGGGAAATTAAAATCGCCGCAGAGTATTATATTAGGGGATGGAGAGTTTACGGACTTTATTAAGGTTCTGATATCATCAATGGTGTGAAAAATGCTATGTATGAATTGGTCCCCAATTAACCCACCCCAAATATCTGCAGTCTAACTGTAGAGTAGGTTAAGCCTAGTCTTGTAGGGGTTACCCTAGAGATTCCGGAAATGGTTCAGAGCGAGCAGAGTAAATTGAGGTCCACAGTAGGATTCCTCACCAAATTAGGTTAGGTAATTTACCTTAGCCTTTCTTAAGCTATGAGTTGATGATAGTTATTAGACCACAATTTAGGCCTAATTTAACTAGACCTAGTTTATATGTTATCACTAAACTGGGGTTTAGAAATGCAATTGTTCACTTACTGAGTGTTATTTGACAGTCTCGACTTCCTCTTGGAGTCCCTCTTCTCTTTGCTCAATTTTTGAGAGCGCACTTGCTAGTGGAGATCTTTTATTGTCTTCAAGCCCCTTCATCCGCCATACCGTTCTTCCCTCCAGTCCTTTTTTTTCCCCGGCTTTTCCCACCAGCGTCGTTTTTGTTTGTTGGTTGATTGGTAGTGTGTATCAATACTACCAAGCACGCTCTATCACACAGTATACAAATACTAGTTATTGACATAAAAGGAGTTTAATAATTGTTAGATTAACTACCTACCTATTCAGTGGACCATTTTCGTTACCTCCCAACTACCCACATGTATCAGTTTTCTATAAATGGCATCCGAAAATTTTTCAGCTGGACAGTTTGGAGGTCTATAGATGACTATTAGTACCACGTTTAGTTTCTCTATTTTCACTGCAAGGGTTCCCACGAAACTGTTGGATTTACTTATTACCGTCTCTGCCATATGTCTCTCATGTATATGAATAGTACGGCCACCTTTACGTCTCGCTGTTCTATCCGCTCTTAGTAAGTTGAATCTATCGATATGCAATTCTTTCTTATCGATAGTGTTCGCAGTTATCGCAGTTTCCTTGGCAGTCTTTAAGATGTGTTTCTGTGAGGCATGTGATGTCCGCCCTTGTTTCGTCCATTAAACCTTTCAGGTACGAAACTTTGTTTAGTGAATTGTTCAGTTTTATTCCTTCAATATTTGCCAGGACAGTGTTTATGTTCTTTGTTTTGCATTGCCCCTTGTGCATTTTAAGTTCCTTGTCCTTTGATATCGTGTGTTTGTAGCCTTGTGGTCCGTTCCGTTCCCGCCTACCTGTTCTGGTAACTTCTTGCCATATAGCGGCCGGTTCGAGGGTTCCCAGCTGTGTCAGCTGCATGTGCTGTATAAGACTTAGCAGCCGTATTGTGTCCGAGATGTTGAAAAAATTTTGTGTGCCATTTGTGTTTTGTTTACTATTTGGGTACATATTTTTTTTCTTACATTCCTTCCGTTGTCATTTGAAACTTGTCCTTTGTCCTTTGAACTTGTCGGGAGATGATGGTAGTATCATTTTCTCCAGTAATAGAATAGCAGGTTCCATATGTCACGTAGGTCTTGCATATGTCCGGATGGTAAATTTGCATTTTCTACCAAATTTGCAGTGACCATTATTGTAGAAATAGTTGCACACAGGATGGTGTTCGTAAATACATTCTCCTCCCTTATATCTGCATATTCCTTTCACATAGTATTTACATATATTTTCTTCCCCATTTTTACTTGGGGCTTTTGTTTATGGTGGTTTCAGTATGGTTTCTTTATTGTCTACTTATTTTTTCCTATTGCTGCTAATGCCCTTTGTTTGAAAACTTTGGATTTGGTTTTGTGCCTCTGTTTCCTCTGTTGATGCTTCTTTTATTTCTATTATTTCTGCTTTTTCTGTTTTCTTGTCCTGTTCATTTGAATTAATTATTTTTTTAATTATATTTCATTATAATGTTGCCGATATCCGGAGAGATATTTAGCAAAACTTCTCTAAACTTAATAGACATGAGATTATTATTATTTTAATATATATATATATAAGGTAGGGCAGAAAACTTGCACGGATTTTCATTATGGTAAAGATAAAAATAGTAATCGCGGGTTAAAAGTTGAACAGATAATTTAATTGGCTTGAAATTGTTATAATATTCTTAAAAAATGCTCGCAAATTAACACGAGATTTTTAGAGATTTTCTTAAGTGCATGCAAAAGCTTCACTGCCAAGCCTAAATGCGCCGCAGCGTGGCAAGAAAATTCTATTCACTTGCAACAAATTACAGGCAAATTGCGCACCTTCATACATCCAATCTTAAGCTAGCAAACATCTCAAGGTTCGAATCCTGTTAATTATTCGGTTTGAAGGAACATGCAGGAGATGGTGTGCCGTGGAACCAGAATCGACAATATGCAAGAACTGAAGGAGAGGATAGTAACATGCTGGCCACAGCTGAGTCAACGTTACGTCCATGTTGCAATTTCCCAGTAGCGCAAGAGGCTACTACAAGCTGTTGTTGAAGTTGATAGTGGACATATAGAACCCTCTACCCCACCACGACTAATAACCACCCTCAACACTCCATTCTAATTGCAAGTCGAAAGAGAAGCAACTTTTCCTATATACATTAGACTTAATAAATCAATAGCAGCAGCGAACTCCTCATGAACTCCAGAAAATCTTTAATATCTTGCATTTATTTGCCACTGTTTTTAGAAAACAGTACAATAAATTGAATCAACCAAATTATCTATCCATGACGTGTCTAAATCACGTTTAGGTTTTTTTTCAACACTAAAGAGACAAACAATGAAAATATGTGCGACGTTTTTAGCGTCATTTTGTATACATTTATTACAACCTAGAATGCATATTCTACATATGAAATAGTATCTATTATTAATTAATGAATATAGAGAAATAACAATTTGTACAGTATATACAGTGGTATATATTATTCATAAACTCCTCTTTTGCCTTTTCCTCATAGTCTCGTTCTGCTTTAAAAACCGTAAACGAATTTATTTCGATCATGCAGATTTTGCAGAAGAACTTGATTCCGATCACTTGTTTAGCGCCTGTTGTAAGAGAGATTTCTTCGTCGCTCCATCTCAGGCATTGAAATTTAACTAAGGTCTGGCAAAGATCACAGCGAATCGACTTTGATTCATCTCTTTCTTTTTTACAGTTTCCACAGGGTTGTATGAATTGATTTACCGTTGCCATGTTTCTAATGGTATGTAAATGATTGTGCTTGAAATATTAACGCAAAATGCTAATTAATTAAGTGAGGTATTTGATTTGACTTTTGAAATGAGGGAGGAAAAACTTTTCCGTTATTCCGGGGGGTGGGGGATGGGGGGATGTGGCATACTGTAGATTCTCACTGATTGGTGCCCTGGAGTGTACCGCGGGGGATAACTGAGTGATATTGCCTTTCGATGGGCAGTTAGATTTCCTCCGAGGGAAAACACTTTGAAAAAAACGTTGTATAGATTTTCTTTAATTTTATTTGCTTTATTTCAACAAACGCCGTTATTTCACCACTTAAATAGGCATACGACTGTGTTCACTGAATATTCACTCAAACATTGGCCCTACTTAAAAAGGATTAACTGCAGGATTTTTATTGTAATATCACTTTTATTCGGACTTCCCAACGAAACACGTGTAACCGTATATATATATATATATATATATATATATATATATATATATATATATATATACATATATATATATATATATATATATACACGGTGTGTGTGTGTGTGTGTGTGTTTCAGATATCC
This sequence comes from Bathynomus jamesi, assembly GCA_023014485.1. NCBI lineage: Eukaryota > Metazoa > Arthropoda > Malacostraca > Isopoda > Cirolanidae > Bathynomus > Bathynomus jamesi. The sequence continues at coordinate 45,702 of JAJOZX010013046.1, forward strand.
CTATTCCCTGCATCAGTGGCTAAAACTAAATAATAAAATAATACATTACAAATGTTAAATATATTAAATTATTACACTATTATACGTTAATTGTCATTATCCAGTTAAATGGTTAATATTTGAATTCATACTTAAACTATTCAACACTTGCAAAATTAACTACTTTCCATTATACACTATTACACTGTAAAATTATCACATGCATCAAATAAGCTATTTGAATACACAGAGTTTGTGTAACGTACAGTGATCCGTTAAGAGAAGGTTCATAGTGTCGAACATAAAGTAAATTGAGTTGAATAAATCTTGTTGGTTGGTTTAAATTTTAAAACTATTTAATCTCTGAGAGTGGATGGTTTTATGTATGGTAATGATCACGGAGTGACACGGACAGAGAATTTACTTCGTTTGTTTAGTGGTAAATGGGTTCGTGTGGAAATGCTTTTGCGTTCATTGACGCGTAATTTATTTTGCTGTGTGCTACACCCAACAGCGCTTACTGTACATGTAGCACAATTAAAAGTATAAACTATTGGTGACCACAAGTTCTTCGGTAATTGTTCCTTTTGGTGGAACTGAAATTCGAATTTGGGATGTACTGGAGGAACATTTTTTTTTTAATTCTACTTCAATTTTCTTGTTTATTTTTCAGAAGTACGGTATGCTAAGGTAGTATTTGCATTTATTGAGTGTCAGCATGGCTTGTTTGGGCGGATATCGATTATTCAAAAACTTGAGATTCTTCCAAATATTTGCCGAGGTGAGCAGGGACGTACCTAAAGTATTTGGCACCCGGGGCGGATCCTTCCTTTGGCACCCCCCATAAATAATTTTAAAATTTAAACAAAGAAAAATATATTATGTTTGCAAGTAGATTTTTAAACAGTACAGTACTGTCATAAGAAAATTGGAAATAAGAAAAATGCAGGACATTAAAAATTCATTGAACAGGTAATACTGCATTTTATTTTATACAAAAAACACAGGAAATCCAGTCTCAACGCTCAGCGGCTGAGCGTGAATCTCCTCTCTATTTACCTTTGAAGAATAGGCTGAGCCTCAGCCTATTCTTCAAAGGTAAATAGAGAGGATTCACAGTCTCTGCTTTCGAGCCTTAATTTCTGAAAATTGATCAACGACCTCATCAAAATTCACCTTCTTTGCATATTCATGTTCAATTGAAAGTAAAGCCAGATTTGTCAATCTTGTCTGACTCATGGTCGAGCGAAAGAAATTTTTTATCAATTTCAATTTGGAAAAACTTCTTTCACATGAAGCAATAGACACACAGACAGTCAAAAAGAATCTCAAACATAGTGACAAGCTTAGCAAAGATTCACAAAAATCCCATTTCACAATAAACTCCAGAAACTGCAATGCTGTCCATTTCTTTGCCTCTTCAACGCTGATTTTGGCAGCTTCCAAATGCCTCCGAAGTCGTCCAATTTCCACACTGATATCTTCATCAGAGAATTCATCGAAAATCTGAGTCAAATTTGAAATATACTTCGGAAGTTCTTCTTCTGTTGCAACAACCAAAGTGTTTGGCTGAATAACAGCGAAGTTTGACAGAATTTGATCCATTGCCTTAGAACGAATCTCCAATTCTTGATGAAAGCGATCAAGACATTCAAACATAGCCCTTTTTACTTCCTCTGGCAATGTGAGACCAGCATCCTTTGCCATCTCTCCTGGCATCCTTTTTCGGAGCTTTACTCTCCCTCTTCTCTCCATAGAAATGTCCATTTCCTCACACTTTGTAGTTGCATAATGAATGGCCCTCTCCACAATTTCATTGCGCTGATCTTCAAGAAACAGTTTTAGAGTTTGGACCTTCACAATGCACTTTTCAAGGCTGATTCCAACTGTTTGCAAATACTTTTGTGTGAGATTAATTTCTTCCAGGACTTCACACCAGAAAGAAAGGTAACTCAAAAAAGAGAAATCACATACAGCGGACAGCAAAATCTGAGCTGATCCTCTTGTGTCCAAATTTTCTTTGGGATCGCACAGTACTTCAAGGGTTGAGGTCAGCTTTTCAAAATTTGCCTTCACTGGTTTCACAGCGTCATAATGAGCATTCCATCTTGTCTGGGAAAGTCTTTTGACTGTCATGCCTACATTCTCCATCAGCACTTCCCATCGATGAGTTGAGACTGAAAAGAAGGAATAGACTCTCTTCAAGGTTCCAAAAAAAGACACATTAAGAAACGCTTCCAAATGAGTGCACTCCGCAAAGGTTCAGAGAATGATTTGCACAAGGCACAAACAAAGCCTTGGGATTAATCTCTCTGATCTTTGACTGAACACCACCATGAATCCCAGCCATAGTTGCAGCGTTGTCATATCCTTGACTACGGCACAGGTTTATGTCCAGTCCATCTCTCTCCAGATGTCTCAGATATCCTCTGTGAGCTCAGCAGCAGTCTTTCCGGCAATAGGGAAGAAGCCAAGAATGATTCCTTTACTTCAACTTTGTCACATTCAATATGGACGTATCTGATCACTTCACACATCTGATCAGTGTGGGACACATCAGGAGTGCCATCAAAAAGAATCCCAAATACTTTGCTTTGCTTTCTTGATATCAGCCATTATTTTCTCTTTGACGTAATTCCCCAAAAGGCAAATGAACTCATTCTGAATCTTTGGAGATAAATACGAAGCCACTCTCCTCCCAGATGGAATAGAATGCTTAATCCTTACAAAATGTTCTTTCAAAACTGGATCATAATTTGACAGCAACTCTACCAATTCCATGAAGTTTCCTTTGTTTGCTGATGACATGTCCTCTTTGTGACCACGAAAAGGAAGATTCTGGTGAGCCAGAAACAAGGTTACGTCCAAGAGGCGATGTAAAATATCCCTCCATTTCTTTCTCTCCTTGTCCATTGTTGTTTGATGAACTTGATCAATGGTTTTATGAAGCTTCGACCCTGCTCCCAAGGTCTTCCATTTCTCCAGGCATGAGAGATGCTGCTCAGAAGCCTCATGGTTTAGCTTCCACTATGCTTAAATCCCGCATATCCAGTAAATAAAGAAGTAAAACAAATTTATTACAACAGAAAAGCTTCAAACAAGTGTGAAAATAAAAACCCACTCTAATAGACAGAGTTTATTTCCACGGCAGTTTTGACGCCCACTGGCATCCTCCTCGGGTGGATACAGAAACACGAATGAACCAAAACAAGAGAGAAAAACAGTCCAGGGACCGACCGTTAAGAAATTCGCACCTAGGTTAGATCCCATTCTCCTGACACCGGAAGGGCATTTTCATTAAGTACATTCGCGCAAATTTAAAACTATCTTCCTGTTCTAAACATACAGATTCTATTATTTTTTACATAATTATTACATTTATTATTAAATTTATTACATTTAATATTGCATAATTATTTATTACAGAAATTATAAATTTATTATTACATTGGTTATTACATTGTTGTTTATTATACAGAACTTATAAACCGAAAAACGAATGAAAAAAGCCGATTAGGAAACACAAATATGCCTTCAGAAGTTGTAATAATAATAATGCCATTTTTTTATCACGCCAGCCAAAATAATCATGCTGTAGATTGGGAATCAAGTAAGGTACTTTATAAATGTAATAATTACGTCAAAATAAAAATAATAGAATCTGTGTGTATAGAAAAAGTAGATAATTTTAATTTGTGCGAAGGTACTTATAAGTTAGACCCTTTAATGAGATTCTTGGTCAAAAAATCCCTTACGGAGTCGTGGGAACGTGTTCGAACCTAAGTGTGAATTTCTTAAATGTCTCTGGATTGGAATGTTTCCTTACTCGCTTTTAGTAAATGTAATAATGGAAGTAATAAATGTGGAAATAAATATAAATGCAACAGGTGTAATAATAAAGGTAATATTATAAATTTAATAATTAGGGTAAAGGTAATAATATAAATGTTAAAAAATGTAAATGCAATAATAAATGCAGTAATTATGTCAAAATATTAGAATCTGTATGTATAGAACAAGAAGATAGTTTTAATTTGTGCGAATGTACTTATAAGCGGACCTGTAATAAAATGCCCTTCCGGTGTCGGGAGAACGGTATCTAACCTACAGTAGGTGCGAATTTCTCAATGGTCTCTGGATTGTTTCCTAATCGGCTTTTTTCATTCGTTTTTCGGTTTATAAGTTCTGTATAATAAACAATAATGTAATAACCAATGTAATAATAAATTTATAATTTCTGTAATAAATAATTATGCAATATTAAATGTAATAAATTTAATAATAAATGTAATAATTATGTAAAAAATAATAGAATCTGTATGTTTAGAACAGGAAGATAGTTTTAAATTTGCGCGAATGTACTTAATGAAAATGCCCTTCCGGTGTCAGGAGAATGGGATCTAACCTAGGTGCGAATTTCTTAACGGTCGGTCCCTGGACTGTTTTTCCCTCTTGTTTTGGTTCATTCGTGTTTCTGTATCCACCCGAGGAGGATGCCAGTGGGCGTCGAAACTGTCGTGGAAATAAACTCTATTAGAGTGGGTTTTTATTTTCATATTTTGACCTTCACGTAGAAAAAAGTGAAGTTTTTTGCATTCAAACAAGTGGTTCTCAAACTTTTCCCAACCAGATACCCATTGAGTTATCAGAATTATCAACCCAGACAAGCAGAGACAATTAATTATCATTATTATTATCATTACTAATTATCATTAATTATCATTTATAAACACTTAAACATCACTATGATACCACATTGTCAAAAATTACTGGACACTGGTATAAGTACCATGATATTGTTATAAACACCAGCACTTTATGCTTTATCATAATTATTTAATGAAACATACCTCATGTACAGTATGTGGAGTCACAGTGTCAACTGAACAAGACTTGGAATGTCAGTCGCAGCCAGCTGGCTATGCTCAACAAACTGATGACTAAAACATCAACAAACATTCGCCTTTCGATATAATTTTTAATAAATATTTAATTTTTCGTTTGTAAATTTTGTATTGCCAATAAAAATAAAAATTTATTTTTTAGTGGAAATTAACATTAAGCTGTTGTAATAGTTTGAACATTTTAAATTTTTGTTCTTATTTTGGCGAATTTTTCATTTGGTTTGAAAACTTGTACTGGTATTTCAACTCTCCCGATGGCACCCCCCCTCCTGGCTGTCACCCGGGGCGGACCGCCTCCCTCGCACCCCCCTTAGTACACCACTGGAGGTAAAAGTTATTTATAAAATACTCACTTAAAAGCAACATCTTACTGTAAAATTAGATAGGGCGAACAGAGTTTATAAGCACGGAATATAACTTTTTATTGTATTTAGCTTAACTGAAGAGTCTAAGTTTATTACTGTGATAATTAGTTTCGTGTCCTATAAATGTAGTTTTCTGTAGATTGATGTGGTGAATGTGTTAACGCATTAATCTAATTAATGCACCTAGAAATGTTAAAGTTTTGCGTTCTATTTTCTTTGTGAATAATTATGAGGGCATGTTTATTTATTAAAGTATCCTAGGAAACGCGAAGGATGTGCGTGGGCACTCTTAAAGCCATTTAGTTTCATATAGCTAAGGAATATATTTACAAGTTCACGAGGAGGGGGGGGGAACTCATCGTAAGGAACTGGTTTGTTTATATAACTTTTCATTAAAGGAAACGTAGATATCGTTAGCTGCTAAATTTAAGAGAGCGGTGAATTCCTGTTTGCTAAAATTATATATTAGCGTTTGGAGGTTTGGAAATAATTTTTGTATGCAAATATCAACAGCTTCATATGCAGATACGTTGGAAGAAAAATAAAAAATGTTATAAGAAATTGAAATGGTCTTCATGGTCTGTATATATATATATATATATATATATATATATATATATGAAAATTATTTCACGAAAGTAACACGTGAAAAATATTTATGATGAATAAAACCACGAAGGAAAGGAAACACAAAATGGTGCTCAAGCGCTTTCGTCTAATGACATCCTCAGGAACACTGAAGTACATAAAAGGGTTACAGCCTATATATAGGTTACAGAAAGAAAAAATAAATAAATAATATACATATATATATATATATATATATATATACATACATATCTATATATATATATTATATATATATATATTATATATATATATATATATATATATAATATATATATATATATATATATGCAATAAACGGAGAAGTAAAAATAAAAATTAAAAATTAAAGGATTATCAGAGAGGCATACAGATTTGTAAGGAAAAAATATCGATTTTTAGCACAAGATCAAATGAATTATAAAAATACAAATTTATACTGGAAATCTGCCCGGGTTTTAACACTCTGCCTTTTTTGGTTAAGTTTCGATGTATATAAAAATAAAATGAAAATTAAAAGTTAATAAAGTAGCATACAAGTTTACCAAAGATTTAGCGTTCTACCCTTCTTATCTAAATCTGTTTTGAAGGAATTCAAAACAACAGGATCGAGTTGAAAAAGACCTTTGCTTATGTTGAAGTTATTTGAAAGTTGGATAATGGCAGACTCAAGAATATTTCTATTAACAATGTTGCTAGAGTGGAATAAAACTGAAGCATTATTCCAATCAATACAGTGGGATAACTCTGACAAATGGACAAAAAGGGCACTGGACAACTGTCCTGTTCTAACGGAATATTGATGCTGTTTTATACGTGTGTGCAAATCCTTTCCCGTCTGACCTATGTAAAAGGAATCACATTGTTTACAACCAATTTTATAGATAATGCCTGAATTATTGGTAGGGCTATTTTTGGATCAATCCCAGAATAGGCACCTGAAATCATTTTTAGGTGCTTAATCTGGGATTGAGGCAAAACACAGGTGATTAATCTGGGATTGAGGAGAAAAAATATAAACAGTTTTTAGAGATATAATTTCATTGTTTTTATCAATATTTGAAAAAATCAACTCTAACCTAACCTAACCTAATCTTTTGCTATATCTTCTGCTTTTTTGGTTAGTTTTGCTATTCTTACCAGTTTGATTTTTACCTTATTTTCACATTTAATATTTTATTAATAAATCAATAATCAAAACCATGAGAGGATGTCGTCGTGAATTATTAGAAACATATCTATACCAATTTATGTGGCAAGATAGATTTGCTTCAGATGGATTCAGAAACATTCGGGTTCATATTGCAGGAATTTATATCTAAAATTTTTCTTTATTCATTAAACCACTTTAAACCTTTTATAACTTTGCCTTTATTACATTTGTAATAAACTTTGTATAAACAATAAATTTTGTAATCATCAGGTTTTTTTTATTTAATTCCTTGCAAGGTGCCTATTCTTGGATTGAGGTTGAACGCAGGTGCTTCATCTGGGATTGAGGTACATCAGGTGCCTATTCTGGGATTGACCCCTATTCTTTACTATGATATTTTTCACAATATTGTTGTTGCGGGGAGAGCGAATGAACTTAACTAGAATACCGTAACTTGGCTACTTCTTGATGACGGGAAACGAGAAGGTCCCGGCGGTGAAGTTTTTCTCACCTCCACTGACTGTCACTGAGGGGGCAAACGAGACTCCCACACGGCTGAACCAAGAAATGGACTCGACCCGCTAGCTATCCCAAAGATTAACACTGTGTCTGAGTCGGGTCCACTTGAGAACCTGGAAAGCCCTGGCTTCAGGAAAGGGGTGTGCAATGTACACCCAGCAATACTTGAGGACTTCAACCAAATATGGGCCTACACAACAAGCAAGCAAGATTTTAGCAGCCTGATCGTGAAGTAAACCAAATGTGACTGGATGAGAAAAGCAGATATTACCCTCTGTTTTGTAAATCCTTGAAAGTAATGACCCCAGTCTATGAGGACAAAGCTGAGAAAAAAACAACCAGTTGGTAGAGTTCTAAGGGTTTATTAGCAATCAACTTGAATTATTTACAAGAGCTAGAATGGGTTATGAGCTTGAGTCTAAACATGGCTTAAGATCAAGAAACGGAAATCCAAAAACCCTGAAAGGGTATTCTATACAAAGGTGCTTACAATTACAATGACAAAAATATTGGACAACAAAAATAGAATTTCTAGAAAAAGATAAAAAACTTAACCTATGCTAGAATGGTACAATTAGACAACACAATCGACCTCACTGGAACTAACATCCTTAAACTAGACTGGAGGTCAATCCAATCACACCTATCTATTATAGTTAAGCCATGGAGAAACTAGTTCTAGAAATACCTTAACCTGCACACCGTTATGCACAGGCAATGTCCATTATCACAAGGCACTCTGTTTTATTTTGACTTTTCTTGTTCTTAACAAATTAAGTTGGCAAGCTAGAACTTCCACAAGCGGAAGCCAACTGTGACTTTGAAAAATTGAAGGCAAAATTTTACTGACTAGAATTAACAAGCAAGAATGCTGAGCTAGTCAGGCATTAAGCAAGACTAACTCCGCCACATGGGGGTTACAGTGTGGGTTATCCTGAAACAAGAAGAAAACAAGAGGTTAGTGAAGACGACCCCACTACATTGTTATATGAAAATACTACATTAATATCCAAAAGTTTAAGTACATTAGCAATGCCTAAAAAGCCCGGGAAAAATGGAAGTACTAAAATATTTTTTGACAAAGTACGAGTGTTATTATTGACGCGATTAAGTTTACTTTAGAAGTGGAACAAGACAATTCAATCCCATTTTTGGATGTGCGTGTACATAGGGAAAGCCCAGGTTTTAAGTTTAGTATCTATCGGAAAACAACAAACAATTTGTCCTACGTACACTTTTACTCGGGACATGACACCCCCACTAAGAAGGCCATTTTTTCATCAATGTTTCTCCGCGCCCTTAGGATCGCCAGTCCAGAATACATCGAATCGATGCCGAATTGGAAAAAATCAACGGTATTGGAAGTGATCTGTGTTATCCATCTGCGTTTATGGAATCTTGTCTCAACAAGGCAAAACGAACTTTCTATCGTGTCAATAATAACACTCGTACTTTGTCAAAAATATATTAGTACTTCCATTTTTCCCGGGCTTTTTAGGCATTGCTAATGTACTTAAACTTTTGGATATTAATGTAGTATTTTCATATAACAATATTGTGAAAAATATCATAGTAAAAAATAGCCCTACCAATAATTCAGGCATTATCTATAAAATTGGTTGTAAACAATGTGATTCCTTTTACATAGGTCAGACGGGAAAGGATTTGCACACACGTATAAAACAGCATCAATATTCCGTTAGAACAGGACAGTTGTCCAGTGCCCTTTTTGTCCATTTGTCAGAGTTATCCCACTGTATTGATTGGAATAATGCTTCAGTTTTATTCCACTCTAGCAACATTGTTAATAGAAATATTCTTGAGTCTGCCATTATCCAACTTTCAAATAACTTCAACATAAGCAAAGGTCTTTTTCAACTCGATCCTGTTGTTTTGAATTCCTTCAAAACAGATTTAGATAAGAAGGGTAGAACGCTAAATCTTTGGTAAACTTGTATGCTACTTTATTAACTTTTAATTTTCATTTTATTTTTATATACATCGAAACTTAACCAAAAAGGCAGAGTGTTAAAACCCGGGCAGATTTCCAGTATAAATTTGTATTTTTATAATTCATTTGATCTTGTGCTAAAAATCGATATTTTTTTCCTTACAAATCTGTATGCCTCTCTGATAATCCTTTAATTTTTAATTTTTATTTTTACTTCTCCGTTTATTGCATATATATATATATATATATATATATTGATATATATATATATATATATATATATATATATATATATATATAATATATATATATATATATATGTGTATATATATTATTTTTTTTTTTCTGTAACCTATATATAGGCTGTAACTCTTTTATGTACTTCAGTGTTCCTGAGAATGTCATTAGACGAAAGCGCTTGAGCACCATTTTGTGTTTCCTTTCCTTCGTGGTTTTATTCATCATATATATATATATATATATATATATATATATATATATATATATATATATTACTCGTACAGAGAAATATTTCGGTTATATTCGTCCTGATCTTCTGTACCATGCATAGGATAGTTGTGAAAAGTTTACAGTTCGTTTGAAAAAATTTAACAGATAAAAAGATTAGTTTAACTCCTGCATATAATCTAAAAATCAAAGAATTTGAGGAAAATAAACAAGGTGAAATGCAAAAGTTTTCGTACATTTATTTACAGATTTATTGGAGCTATTGAAGAATCGGGACCCCAGCCTTCTTTAGTTAGGCTTATAGGCTAACTAACGAAAATATCACGATCTAACCTAACCGATCGTTAGGTTAACTGTACGCCCTTGACGATTGGTTAGGTTAGGTCATGATATTTTCGTTAGTTAGCCTTATAAAGCTAACTAAAGAAGGCTGGGGTCCCTATTCTTCAATAGCTTCGATTTATTTAACACTGTGTGGGTCCACCTTAGGCTTGAAGAATTTAAAATTTTTATCAATAGTTGGTTGTTTAGTAATAAAAGTCTGTTGGCAATTCTGAATTCTAGAATATTCTCTCTGAATCTTTATGGAGGACAGATATCTGTAAAGTTATTCGTAAGCAATGGGTCCAGGGCCGGATTAACCATTAAGCAAAATAAGCCCCTGCTTAGGGCATCAAGGGAAGGGGGGGCACCACAGAAATTTTCCATTGTCGGATTTACCATGGATTTATTATACTATTATAATCGCGGCTTATAGCCTATAAGCTGTTGAAAACTGAATTATATATATTCATATATAGTATTTATTTTTTTTCATTGTTTGAATTTGTAGTGAACAACAACCCTTTTGAGAGAATAAATATATTTCGTTGTAATCACACACTTTACGCTTTGCGTTATTATTTTGTTTATATCAAATCTTTGAGCGCCATATTAAAAATACATATAGATTAAATATTTTCGTGTGCTATAGTAAATGTAAAAACAAGATTCAGTCATGCTGAACTTTATAAAATAATTGTAGAAGACAATATTGAGTGTGCCTTCCCAAATGTAGAAATTGCCTTTCGTATATTTTTAACATTAATGGTCACAAATTGCTCAGCTGAGCGTTCATTTTCTCAGTTGAAGTATATTAAAAATACCAACAGAACAACTATGCAACAAGGCAGGCTGGATGCCTTATCTCTACTAAGTATAGAAGCAGATGTGTTACGTAAGATTAGTTTTGAGGATCTGATCAAAGACTTTGCAATTAAAAAAAGTAGGAGAAAACTTTTCAAATATAAATGAAGTGGAAGTATACAAAAATAAACATTATTTTCCATCTTACTGTAAGTTTTGTTTCATTTCAAAAAATAAAATTTTATTTTATGGTTTATTTTTGTTTATATTTTGAATTACATATATATGGGGCACCAAAATCTCTTAAGTGCTTAGGGCCTCTAAAGGTCTTAATCCGGCCCTGAATGGGTCGTCGTGGTAAAGAGCTGTTTACAGTTCTTAAGAGATCTGTTATTGCTGTACACGAGTTTGGAAAGAGTTATAAGAAGATAGAAGAACCTCGAATTCCATTTACGACGGTTGCTGCAGTTATAAAGAAATGGAAAAGCTTTGGAACAGTCAAAACTCTACCATGATGTGATCGACCTTGCAAAATTTCAGAACGTACAGCTACACGAATTGAATGAATGGCTGTTGCGAGTCCACAAGTGAATGCAGGTGATATTTGCCAAATATTAAGACTGTCTAAGATTGATGTCGATTCCTCTGCTGTAAGGCCACCGCCCCCCATTTTGTCAATTTGGTGACCCTTTTTGTCATTTTGGCGCTCCGTTTTGTCAATTTGGCGCCCCTTTTGGTCAATCGTGGCGCCCCTTCCAAATGCTTTAATATTATAAGAAATTTTGGATCCTGTGGGTTATAACCAATCATTTACTTCATTGTTTCGTATAATACAACAACCCACAAGATCCGGTTTTTCTTATGTAGAATTTAAATCTGAATATATTTTCTTCTATGGTATTTCTTGTGCAAATTGATATTAACGGAGATATAAGCAATTTTTGGATCGATTGAAATCGATTGAAATAGTGTTGTGGTAAGTATTCGTTTTACCCCTGCGGATCGATTTTGATATGAGAAAAGGTTTTTCTGGTGTATTTTGGTGTTTTATTCAAATCTGACCTTCATTTCTTGTGCAAATGCATTATTGAATGCCCGCTTAGGTCAACTGTACGCCCTTGATGATTGGTTAGGTTGTCGTGATATTTTCGTTAGTTGGTTTAAGTCGTGATAGTTTCATTAAAACTAACGAAAATATCACGACAACCTAACCAATCATCAAGGGCGTACAGTTGACCAACCGGGCATTCAATTAACCTAACCGGGCATTCAATAATTCATTTGCACAAGAAATGAAGGTCATATTTGAATAAAACACACCAAAATATACCAGAAAAACCTATTCTCATATCAAAATCGATCCGCAGGGATAAAACGAATAATTATCACCACACTATTTCAATCGATTTCAATCGATCCAAAAATTGCTTATATCTCCGTTAATATCAATTTGCACAAAAAAAAACATAGAAAAAAATAGATTCAGATTTAAATTCTACATAAGAAAAACCGGATCTTGTGGGTTGTATTATATGAAAAAATGAAGTAAATGATGGGTTATAACCAAGAAGATCCTAATTTTTTTAATTTCTAAAAGCAAAAAAGTACATACTTTTTTAAATTATAAAAATATCAACACCATCCTCATAATACCTGGCAACTTACCTTTCAATTTTATTTTTAGAAACTGTATAAAAATAACATTTCCCTTCGTATACTCAATTAAATTATGCTTTCCAGCTTTACATATTCATTTATTAATGGTTGTAAGCATTTGTAGACACAAGGTTAATGTGCTTGTAAACCCTTTGCGTAGAATTCACATTCACGATCTTCCTCTCTCTAAATGACTGATTCAGGTAATACTTTGAACGGGTGGATTAGATAACGTTAATCAAATTATCATAGTTCCAATATTTACTACCAGAAACCTGGTCTTCAACTCCATTTTAGTAAACGCTAAAAATTTGCCTGCTGGTGCTTAAAGGGTTAACATATGTATTTTTAACTCCAGCGTATGTAATTATATTTATATATAATTAAACGTTATTTTGGCGCAATTTTTACATATGTAAAGCTCCGGGATTACCTGAAGATCAGGGCCCCCAGCCTTCGTTAGTTAGTCTTATAAGGCTAACTAACGAAAATATCACGACTTAACCTAACCAATCGCTAGGTCAACTGTACGCCCTTGACGAATGGTTAGGTTAAGTCGTGATATTTTCGTTAGTTAGCCTTATAAGGCTAACTGAAGAAGGCTGGAGGCCCTGATCTTCAGGTGAGCCAAGCTCCGCCCCTCCCCATCCCCTTTCAAAAATCCTAGATCCGCTACTGGTCAGAGTTAGAAAGCCAGGAAAAAGAACCTACAAATTTTGACACTGATCGATATGTGGAACAGGTGAACAGCCTCACCACAGAGTTTGAGAGAACGCTTCCAAGACTTCGGAATGCTAGAACTTGCAGCAAGATTTATGTGCTTTCCATTTGATGCAGGCGTAGGTGTTGAAGAAATTTAGTTAAAAATGGCAATATTGTTTCACATGGACATATCTTACATCAAAAGTGAAATTTTAACACTGTAAAGCGACCTTCAAATCAAATCGAGGGCATCCGATAAAATTTTTATTTTTGGAATCTTCTCGTGGAGGAAAAATGTCCAAAACTGAAAGATTGTCACGTATTTGAGAGCATTTTTTGGTTCTACGTACTTCTGTGAATCAGCGTTGTCAAACATGAAGATCATCAAGGTCAAGTACCGGTCCACTACAACAGATAATCATCTGGACACCTGCTTGAGGCTAGCAGTCAGCAACTACAGTATGATCCAAACTTTACACAGCTTGCTGACGCCATACAATACAAATCATGTCATTTTGATAATGTAAGAACCAACAAATATTTTATTTCATAATTATTATTTATTTAAATAAATGTATTTTGCATGACTAAAGAATATATATATATACATATATATATATATGTATGTATATATTATATATATATATAACGTAAAGAACGACGCTTGCCCCTTTGGGGCATTGGTTTCTGCGAGTATGTAGAGGAATTATGGCATTTGGAAGAGTGAAGACCATGGTGTAGTGGTATCGCGTCTGACCGGCAATCGGAAGATCCCGGGTTCGATTCCCAGGTGGTACTTCATTTTTTCATTTGTTGTTTTCTCTTTCTCGTCTTGCGCGGAATATCTCCTATACAAGCGTCGTTCTTTACGTTATTTATACTGCGTGTTCTTTGCAGTTGAATGTATATAATGTTAAAGCGGGAGGTGCCCCTTTGGGGCATTGGTTTCTGCGAGTATGTAGAGGAATTATGGCATTTGGAAGAGTGAAGACCATGGTGTAGTGGTATCGCGTCTGACCGGCAATCGGAAGATCCCGGGTTCGATTCCCAGGTGGTACTTCATTTTTTCATTTGTTGTTTTCTCTTTCTCGTCTTGCGCGGAATATCTCCTATACAAGCGTCGTTCTTTACGTTATTTATACTGCGTGTTCTTTGCAGTTGAATGTATATAATGTTACGGCAAGCGGGAGGTGCCCCTTTGGGGCATTGGTTTCTGCGAGTATGTAGAGGAATTATGGCATTTGGAAGAGTGAAGACCATGGTGTAGTGGTATCGCGTCTGACCGGCAATCGGAAGATCCCGGGTTCGATTCCCAGGTGGTACTTCATTTTTTCATTTGTTGTTTTCTCTTTCTCGTCTTGCGCGGAATATCTCCTATACAAGCGTCGTTCTTTACGTTATTTATACTGCGTGTTCTTTGCAGTTGAATGTATATATATATATATACAGTATATGTGTAAAAAAAATTATTGTCAATTTCAGTGTTGGGAGATCGCGTTAGGAAGAGGCTGGCAAAAGTAGATCTCAGGTACGGTACTTAAAGTCTGAGCACCCCTGGTGTAAGATGTTCCTTAAATGCAAATAAATATGCCTGCAGCATACATATGTTAGAAGTCAGAACTGTGCTTCAGTGCTGACACCCTGCCTAGACAAACTTTTTCGTCTTTATCTCTCATCTGGTACTTTTTCTGACTGCTGGAAGTTCGCTTTCATTCAGCCTGTCCCAAAAAAGGATGGCCGCTCTCAACCCTCGAACTACCGCCCAAGTGATTTGATATTTTGCCTTTCTAAAGTTTTGAATCTATCTTTAATAGGAAGATTCTTAAACACCTCTCTTCTCACAATCTTCTTTTAGATCATCAGTATGGGTTCCAGCAAGGGACGCTGTACTGGCGATCTTCTTGCATATCTCTCTGACTCTCGGTCATCCTCCTTTCAGGATTTCGGTAAAACTTTTACTATTGCGCTAGACATATTGTAAGGTTTTGATAGAGTATGGCATAAATCTTTGATTTCGAAACTGCCCTTCTTCGGTTTGTATCCTTCTATCTGTACCTTCATCTCTAATTTCCTTTCTCGCCGATCTATAGCTGCAGTTGTAGATAGCCGCTGTTCTTCTCCTGAAGCTATCAACAGTGATGTTCCTCAGGGTTCTGTCCTGTCACCAACTCTTTTCCTTTTATTTATCAATGATCTTTTAATTAGCACTTTCTGTCCTATGCACTCCTATGTTGATGATTCCACTCTTTACTTCTCCACCCGCTTCGCAAAGCGTCCCTCTCAACAGTCGCTCCATGATACGCGTAGGACGGCTAGGGAACACCTGACTTCTTATCTTTCTGCTATCTCTGATTGGGTCAGAGAAACTTTGTGGCTTTCAATGCCTCAAACACTCAGTTCCTCCATCTGTCTACTCGTCACAATCTTCCACACGACTATCCCTTTACCTTCAACAATACATAAGTCAATCCTTCTTCTTCTCTTAACACTCTTGCCGTTTTCTTTTCTCGTGATCTTTCCTGGAAAGATCACATATACTCTCTTTCCAAAACAACTTCTAAGAGGTTAAGTGTTCTGTACTGCCTCCGCAGTTTCTTCACTCCCTCCCACTCAGTTGCTGTGTCTGTACAGGGGTCTTCTCCGCCCTTGTATGAAGTATGCTTCTCATGTATAGGGTGGTTCAACTCACACAGCCTTACTTGACCGGGTGGAATGAAAAGCTTTTTGTCTCGTCATTTCCCTGCCTCTTACTGACTCTCTTCAATCCCCCTCTCTCTTCGCCGCAATGTTGCCTCATTTTCTCTTTCCTATCGCTATTATAACGGACCTGCTCTTCTGAACTCTCTAACTGTATGCCTCCTCCTTTAAGGAGAGCACGCAACACCAGACTTTCAACACCTTCTCATTCCCTTTCTGTCCCACTCTCGAACGCATTATTTCCCAAATTTTTTGAGTCGTTAGCCCATTTTCACATGGATGCTTTCATAATGACTTCCACCCTACCTGTACCCCACGTAAAGCCAGTTCCAGTGTTGCCATGTTTATTTATGCACTTTCTGTACTTTAGAAGTACTTGCAGAGTATTATATTACCCCACTGAAAAAGCCAAATTACCCCAATGGCGTAATTTCCCCACAGTTTGAAAAACGCTGTTCTAATGCAAGGGTTAATCGGTATTTCAAACTTTTATCTACTCAACAGATCAACTCTGGAACAATCTTCTTGAATCCATCTTTTCCCCTGTCTATGACCTCCAATCTTTCAAACGCAGAGTGTCTCGACATGTCGAAAACCCTGGACGTTGATTTTGGCTCTCTTCTTCTTCTATGGCGGGGGCGCTTTTGCGGGCATTCACCCTTGGCCCATCGTTCCTACATTAAAAAGGCGTTACAAAATTTCTGAGCAAAGGAAAAACACAGGGAAAAAATTTATTTATACGGAATTATTAGGGAAGTTTATCTGAAACACTTACCATTTTATTTTAAGTTTTGATCATGCTTACCTCTGATATCATCAGTAGTGGAGTGGCTTAGGGGAATGATCGTGACACGCTGTCTCAAAGCACCAAATTTGGTACAGCAATACTAAAGTGCCATACAAAACTTTTGAGTGGAGGCTGCCCCATTTTAAAGGTCAAGGTCAAGGTGAGGTCAAGGTCAAAGTCAAAAGTGAAGTGGCTTATGGATATGATCGTCACATACTGGCCCACAGCACCAAATTTGGCACAACAGTACTGTAGGTCCATACAAACCTTTTTGAGTGGGGGATGCCCAATTTTAAAGGTCAAGGTCAAAGGTCAAATGTATAGTGGCTTACGGGAATGATAACGACATGATGTCCCAAAGCACCAAATTTGGTACAGTTGTAGTTAGGGCCATATATAACTTTTGAGAAGGGCTACCCAATTTTACCATAATCTGGGGTTTAAAGTACTATATTATGTTTGAAAAACAATCCTTGTTATTAGATAATGTATTAATTTACATAATCCAAAATGACTGCCACAGTGTGCAAAACAAGCTAAGTTTTCCAGTGTATTTAAATGTAGTTTAGAATTAAAGATTAACACAAGTTTAAATTCAATATATATGATGAACGCTTTCCGAAAACATACACACAGCTAGTGATTGTATGCATTGTTTACTTAAATTAAGCTATTAATCATTGAACAATACCTCATATTCCCATAACACATGAACCTTTTTGTTATTCCTGACAATTTCCGAGACAAAGACACAATGCTGTGCATGTGATTCCTGCATTCCTGCACTTGATCAGTTCCCTACAACTAACAGCAGCAGCTGGTAAGGTTGGCCACACTGGATGCCACCCGGTGTCTGCTTTGGTCCACCCAAAGCCTTCAGGATTTGGTGCAGCTGTGATGGGTTTCAGACTCTCTCTCCAAATACTGGCTTGGTACAGGCATCGATTTACATGTTGGTGCACTCTGGGCTGGTGGAAGGTTTTCCATCACCTTCACTCTTCTTGGAAACAGCTCCTGTCGAAGGTCGTTCATCTTCACATGTGAGGTTGTGTTGTCGTACATGACACAGGTAAACCGCTCAATGACTTTGAATGCTGGAGATGTAATTTCCTGTGGAACAAACTCAGTTAAGGACGTGATGGTGAATCCTTCTGTCGCTGTCGGGTAAGCATTCCATGTCTTCCAAGCTGACTTTTTGCATTTACCGCTGAACTAGGATGTTGCATCAGAGCCGGAGAAGGCATGGGAAAACGGCAGAGCACGAACTTTGTTTTCCACAAGTTTTGGCAGATTGAATTGATATGGTAACAGTGGAAGTGTTTTCCCGTACAAAGCGAACCCATAACTGAATACCTGGATGATGATGCACAAGATCATAAAACACTACCACCAGAATCACAATCACTCAGAGTCTACGGTTATAATGGACAGTAGTTGCTCCCTGCTTTAGGGCATCATAGCCATGCAAACATACTCTACTGTCTGCCTCTTCGTGGTCACTCTCCCCAACTGTCATGTCTGCGTGGTTTGACTGTACCCTTGTACCAGAGGCAATGTACACTTGCTTGATAAGTGGATAGTCATGTTTCACTATTTCTTCCGCCAGCAATGCGAAGAGCTCTTCCTTGTTGGTATCGTCCTGTAGGAAGCCAGCAAAGTTACTTGGTAACATTGCATTGTGGGATACCTTTCTCCGTACTCCTTTCCCTCGTTTCTCTCGTGTTGTAGCTTTCAGGCTTTGAGGCTGTCAGGTCGATAAGTGTCCAAAACAATGTAAATTCTCAAGCAGTTTTGAAGTTGCCTTTCTGTCCAAGGGATGAAGATGTTGTCACTGTAATCACCGATGTAGATGTGTTTGCATGTGGCAGGGCATGCACAATGGCAGCACTATCAAACACTTTGACATTAAAATATGAGGGTTCTTCTGGCTGGAAACTTGGGTCAAGCCAATGTAATAACTCCGATTCGTTGCTTGGTAGTCGAAGTCTCCCATGCAAGGCCATGCTGGTGGCCTTGGGTGGTTTTCATGTTTGAAAAACAATGAACAGCTGACTGAACAGATTAGTCACTCTTTATTTGCTTGAATTGTTGTGTCACTTTTGAGTTCATGGTAGTGGAGAGTACAGTAGATACTTGAAGAGTGGAAGGTAGTTTTCCTTTATTGCCCTATGGATTGATTCTTGTCTTTCAATCAGCACAGCCATGACATACTTGGAATACTGTTCATTACCCAACGTTTCCATCGTGTCCAGTGCTTGGACAACCATATCATTCACACAATCATGTGTGTCCAGAGTCATGAGCTCCTTTGATGTAGCCATGAATGGATTCCACATTGTCACTATGCCATCGCACATATTGTTGACCTGTTTATGGAACTTTTCCTGAGTTGAATGTCCTTGCTCATGACTTTGGGAGGGTTGATCAGACGAGTGATACAATTCCTCAAACCTAGTGAGGATCCTGGCCTGCTCAGGACCTGCCACCATCCATCGTTTCAGGGCAGCAGTATTTTCAGTGAGCCCGATGGCACCACCAAAGCCCTTCACAGTTTCGTTCTTCATGCGCTTGGTGAGAGGCATGCTTGAGAACTTCCGCTTAGTCTTTGTGAACACCCAGTTCTTCTTGAACACATCTCTGATTTCATGTGGAAGGGCCTTCATATCCCTGATGTGGATTGGTAGACAGCGGGCGTAGTTTGTATGGTCAAATGCGAAAAACCAGGGTGCTAGTGCTTCCAGCACATGTATATAGAGGGCAAAGTTTTTCCCTGTGTGATCGTACAAAGATGAGGACCAACAGTTTAAGATGCAAGATTTTATCCCAGAACTCAAAAGTTGGACTGTTCCGTATCATATCATTTTTCCAGTCTTCAAAATTTGGCTCACTATCTGATTACACATTGTGTTGAAGGCATCACGTTGAGGTTCTGCAAGGGACATGGCAGTCACTGATGTGCATGGCGTGTCCTGGTCAGATGTGCTACCTTGGGGAAGAGTTTGCTGTTCTAGCAGTCGCAACAACAGCCTCACTCAGAGCTACACACCATCCGGACCTGCCAGGAGGTCTGCAACAAACCTCCACAGAGCCATTTCCGTGTGTAGACCGTCCAGTGCGATTATATATTTGGACTCACCTAGAATTTGTGGCCACTTCCACTGAACATAAGTGGGTTGATCCCAACTATCACTGGTATATGCCCAGGATTACGTATCTGTATGACTTCCTTCAGGATTTCCATCCCATGTGTCACCATTGCCATCGTTGCAGCATTCTCATAGAAGAGAGTCAAGAGAACACTTTGGCCAGGTGGGTCAGTGACATCTGGTTGATGATTAGTGTGATGAGCAGCCCATGCTATGAAGTCGCCTTTCTCCAGTATGTATTTTTTTGAGGAGTGGCATTCTCTGTGCTAACCACTGGTTCTCTTCTTCTTTTGCTTCATGTAAAGTGTCTGCAGTGTCCAGCATAACAGCCGTCTCTGGAACGGTTATAATGTCTGTGTTGCAAGCAACAGCTGGAAATATGTGGTAACTGTCCGGTTGGGAAGGGTTTCTGGTGCACACAGGTGGTGAAACTGTAATGGGTTGTCTGCATGTTCCTGGATTAGACTGTGTAGGGAACTAGAACAAGCTGATACTGGTCACATGGAAAGACCCTTCAGCTGTTTGTGAATAAGAGTTATGGTCTAAATTATCAAGTGCTCCTGCCATGTATATTTCATTACGGATTTGTGCAGGGCATACTAAACCTTCTTCATTAAACCGTCGACATACTGCATTGGTGAACCAGTCTTCCAGTTCTAACACGCGTTCGTAACTGACACTGATACCAAACTCATGAAGTAGAGTCAACATCTTCTTGCTTCGGATTTGAGTGCACACCTTTAGACTTATATATAATGGTAGTGGAGGCTCTTTATCCTTTTGATGACGTTGCCTGTCTGCTCCCTTTGCTTTTTCATTCATGTTGAACCTGATTAGTTGACAGAGAGTGAGACATGCCTGTGAGTTTCCAACAACTTGAGCTTTGATATGTGACCCGTATAACAGCATCGATGCCAGAACTTTGAGGAAGTTAGGTACTGCACTCTCCTGGCAATCGTGAGGAAAACTACCTGAGAATTAGGAAATTTTGTCTCAAACATTTCCTTTCGTATTACTTTAGCTACATGTGCCACTGAGAGAGCATCTTCCTCGAAATTACGTGACTCGAGTGCTTCTTTCAGTAGGTCTTGGAGACCTTCACTAAAGACTAGAAGAGTGCTATTACCATCTGACTGTTCCTGGCACTCATCTGGGTAGTGCATCAAAAGTTTGTTCTTGAGCGGTGTCTTGTTTGTTATTTTCTCATACCCTAATGCGCAAGGCGATTTTCATACATTTTGTGCAAGTCTGTTAATCGGAATATGTAAACACCTTCTTTCACACTGCTTTCAATGAAGGATATAATTTCACTAAAACCCCTTGGTTCTTTAATTTTCTGATCACTACAGTCTGAGGGCACTGACTGGGCTCTTTGCATACTTCTCTAACGAATTCTAAACACATCCATACAATGCTTGTGGTATTTCGCCTTAATGGCCACCACGTCCCACCTGCAATGATGACTAAGAAATCAGTATCCTGCATTTCCTTGGCCTGTTCTCTGAGCGCTGTGTCTAATTCTAACGTAGTACAACTATGAAGTACCCCCTCTGGATTCTTACAGAAAATGCACATAGTTATACACTTTGACCCATCAGGGAGGTTCGAGCGTTTTGACCTTCTATGTCCAATATCATCAACACACTGTCCAATTTTCCTCTTTCTGGCACGTCTCCCTTGTGTCCTTTTTAGTTTTGAGTAAGCAAACTTAAGCTGTCACTTCAGGTGCCATTTTCCCTGGTTACTGAGAAAGTTATTTGCATTAACATGATCTGGAAAACATACAGTACATCACTAGGCATTGAATCTAGTTGTCTGAAGCTATTTACATTTTTAATAAAGTCCTCAGAGGATGTTAGACCTTTGCCATCTTGTCTGGATGCAGGACATTTTAATGTGCCGTCATTCATTCTACATATAACACACTTTGCTCAGTCCATATTCACTTGTAAGATTCAAATCACAAGGTCATCAGAGCTCCTGAAAAGAAGAAAATACAGTACCATTAATATGGAGTCACCAACAACACAATAAATCAAAAGTATTAGACATTTTTATGCACAGGGCCACCAACAGCCCTTCTTTCTGAAAAGCAAAGCCAAAAGTTCAGTATGTCGGCCATCTTGAAATCCAATGTGGCCGTCACCTGAGGGTATTTTCTATAGCCGAAATGGATACTTGACCCTAAAAATGTTGGTTTAGACACTAAGATCATGTTTCTATATTGGCAAACACATGAAAAAAACATAATTTGACCTTTGACCTTGACCTGACTTTGACCTGGGCCTCTAAAATCGGACAACCCTCTCTCAAAAGTTTTGCATAGTACTATAGTATAAGTGTGCAAAGTTTGGTGCTTTGGGCCAGCGTGTCACGATATCACTTAAGTTTGGACCGAAGCTACTCCACTACAAATAATGATATAAGAAGGGAGAGAAGGTAGAACGTCGGGTTTGACCTTAACTTTGGGAGATTCCGTTCCCGTGAACGAGTAGAATACAAGAGCAGTTATTTTACTGTTTGCTTCCCTTTCAGCGTCATTCCCATTCCGATATTTGAGGTCCATAAGTGGTTATACTCGTAGTGGGAATTCCAAATTTGGGAAGACCACTTCCTGATTTGGGAAGGGAACAAAAAGAGAGTAACGCAACTACATGCTAGAAGGGCATTTTCTATGAAAATCTTAAGTTATTGTGAGAAATCCTATACTGGGAATAGGAATGGATCGATTTGAGAATTGCATTCTTTCAGATTTTCACCCACGAATTTCTCATTTTTGAGACGAACACTGAAGCGAGAATAACATTCAGGGGAAACAAATAATCTCACTAAAATTTTAATTCGTCATTTTTTAAATTTAACATGAAAATAACACTTAAATATTGAAATTATGCACCAATTTGTAATACTTTTAAATTAGTGTTACTGAACGAGGTTCCCCGATATTGTGAAATGAGAAAAGCGAATGGAATGCTTTTACTTTAGGCCCCGAGATCGTTTCCTGCATTGTTGTCCGTCATTTGTCTGAGAGACGCGAAATGGCTGCAGGCGTTGACTGCAACAAAAATGTTAATTGTACTGAATCTTTATATTTCTCAAAGCAGGCAGAACACATAAATCCATAAGCAGTAAAAGTGAATATAAGCTGTCTCTACCACGAATAAAAATTAATATATCAAAGGACTTTCTGACTACAAATTTAAAAAGTATTGCGTATAAATTAAGAATACCGTAGGTTTTAGCTGAATGTACGTCAAATAACTCGTGTAGAGTAATTTTATATTGTCCATGTAATCCTTTGGAGGACAATAAAATGGAAATGTTTCGCATATTTGTTATGCAGGAATATATCCACACATTTATTAGATATACCACTAGAGTATATACAGTTCAGGAAATATTGTTTTGTAAAGTTGAGCTCACCCGTGAAATTGAAAGAGTTAAAGTTTAGACGAAAACGTGTGTGTGTGTGTGTGTGTGTGTGTGTGTGTGTGTGAACATAAAATTGTCATTTATTTTAAAAGTGAGGGAAAATATCTGCCTCATAAGCTAAATATATTACGTTTCCCCTATAAATTTTAAATTTTAATGTGTATCATTATATCTGGTTTAAAAAATTATATAATATATATATATATATATATATATATATATATATTACTTACATAACGTAACGTAAGTAAGTATATATATATATATATATATATATATATATATATATATATACACAAAGGTGTCTTAATTATTATAAATGACACCAAAGGTTAATTTTAAGAAACCTCTACATCATCTTTTTAGAGATTAAGAACTAGAGGATCACCTGAAGATCCGTCACCCCAGCCCCTTTTAGTTAGCTTTATAAGGCTAACTAACGAAAATATCACGACCTAACCTAACCAGTCGTCGTCAAGGGCGTACAGTTGACCTAACGATTGGTTAGGTTAGGTCGTGATATTTTCGTTAGTTAGCCTTATAAAGCTAACTAAAAAAGGCTGGGATGACTGATCTCCAGGTGATCCGAACTAGAATTATTAAATTTCACTTGCAATTAAAGCAGTAATGATAATAAAAGCATTTATCGACTGGTTTTATTGTTTATTATATTTATTATGAAGCAAAAATTTCAAAGGCACTAAACCGAGTGTGTTCCAATGTCTGAACGCTTTGCATGCAACATCAGTTTCATTGCAACACAAAAAGTGGGAAAAGAAAATTTACAAACTCAGAAAATTCCAGGAGGACCTTAATTTTATATGAATGCAAAAATGCCACATTTTCCAAAACTTTTGAGATTTAAATTGTAAAACCAGTGGTTCCCAAAATGGGGTCTGCTGTAGAATATGTAAAGGTAAAGAGTAAATTTAGCTAAAGAAATTGAAACCGGTCAAAGTTGCCAACCTATCAGGTTCTTGAACATTCACGAGAGAGAGCGGGAAAAGTTGTGTCCGAACCCTGTTTGGCCTCCGGGTTTCGACCATTTTGTTTTCCAGTGTTTCTGTAGTGATGTACCGATTCCAAAATTTAGCTGATGCCGATACCTATGCCGATTCTTTGCCTATATTTCGAAAAATCAATTCCCTTCATAAATTTTACTAATCTAATGTGAAAATTTTCAATTTTCATATTTGCACATTTCAAATTTGTTTAAATGCTTTTCCTTAGCTCACTCCATAATACAGGGTGACGCATAAATGTGTTTCATAAATCACAGGGTGTATTCTTGAGACAAAAGTAAAGAAAAAAGAGTATATAAACATAGGTCGAGAAACCCGTAGGTTTTGAGCTATAGCACGCGGCATAAAAATGAAACTCCCAAAGATTTTTTAAATTTTATGCAAATACACAGTGTGATACATTTTCTTCATTAAAGTAAACGTTCGAAATTCGTTCCTACATCAAAAAATATGATAGAGGAGAGATAGTTAAAGGGACAACGAGTTGGAGACAATTGCGAAACGATCCGCAATACTCCAGGAATTTTTTATTGTGCCAGACAGTCACTGGTGCGACGTGCTGAGGGATGCATTCAAGAAGTAGGAAAGAATTTCGAACATTTACTTTAATGAAGCAAATGTATCACACTGTGATTTGCATAAAATGTAAAAAATTTTTGGAAGTTTCATTTTTTTCGTGTGTTATAGCTCGAAACCTACGGTTTTCTCGACCTATGTTTATATACTCTTTTTCTTTACTTTTGTCTCAAGAATACACACTGCGATTTATGAAACACATTTATGCATCACCCTGTATAGAGCACCAGAATTTATTACTCGTATACCGTAGTTAAAATGATGTTAAAATGTTTTATTACTCAGTAAAATGACAAAATAATTTTAGTTTAGTTTCATAAATTGAATATCAATATTTAAACTACTGTAATTGGTTTTCCTTTTGTTGAAGGTATTTTCTTTCTTCAACAATGTCAACAACAACAAAAAATTTTTATTAAAATTTCAAGTCCCTGGTGACCAGTTTGAATAAAAAAAATGGATATATAATTCGGTTTATATAAATATTAAAATATTTCAAATAAAGCCAACATAATAAGATGGTTTAATATATAAATTATAAAGTACAACATAATATAGAATTATTATTAATATAGAGTAGCAGATTACAGTAGTTTATAATATTTAGAGATTAGCTAGTTAGAGAAAATGTAAATTTATAGGCAACTTAACTTATTAAGCGTTGCTTTTTTCGTGAATGTAAAATATTTTTATATAATTACCCTTTAAAATGAGTATAAATCATAATAAATAGTGTTTTTTTTGTATGGTCAATTTTCTATAAATGTAGATTTTGTTTTGTAATGAAAATTTTAAAATTTCAAAGAATCGGTGAGAGAATCGGCTAAATTTGGCCGATGCCAAAAAAATGGCCGATTCTGCCGGTGTCGATGCCGATTAATTGGTACACCTCTAGTTTCTGATCATGTTGGTTTGCAATTTCTTTAAAACCATTTTTATAACCAGGGCAATAACTTTATTGACATCTGAAATCTTCGAGAGCCAGGATTCTTTCTTGAAACCCGTATTAGAGTTCAATCTGCGACGACAAATAAATACTAGTGCTCAATCCCGGGAAACGGGAAGTTTAAATTGCATTTCCTGGGAAAGTGATAAAGTAATTAAAACTAAAGGGCTAAATTAAATTTGAAAACTGTTTTTCACCGAGACATTTTGCATAAAATTAATCGAGAAAATTAGACATATAATATTAAACCAAAAGACATTAAGTCACTCTTTGCTGTCCATAAATATTTTGGGATCACCTGAAGATCCGAGCCCCCAGCCTTCTTTAGTTAGCTTTATAAGGCTAACCAACGAAAATATCACGACCTAACCTAACCAATCGTCAAGGGCGTACAGTTGACCTAACGACTGGTTAGGTCGTGATATTTTCGTTAGTTAGCCTTATAAGGGTAACTAAAGAAGGCTGGGGCCCTGATCTTCAGGTGATCCATATTTTGTTTAGTGCATGACATCAACAACTGCATACATATGGATTATGGAATATGGATTACAGAAAAAATAAAGTAAAATAACTTTAGTTTAAACTTTAGATTTTGGAAAAGGCAGTAAGTAACCTTTTAGCTTCTCTGGGCGTATATTTACGAGATTATTTCTGAGTGGTATGTTATTCAAACAACTCCGGAAACTCGAACTGTACAGGATGTTCGAAAAGTCCCGTCACCCCCTACAAAATGTACATATTGTAATACCAATTTTATTTTCGTGTGATTAATTGTATTTATATGTGGTAGGTGTAATTTAAGAAACAAATCGCTAGCAACAATTACTTTAATTACAGTAAAGACAGTTACTAATTAGATTTACCAATCAAGAATGTCTGTATCGCTTAATTCATTAACAAATGACGGGCGGTATGGTTTCATGCCGAGATCTTTTGTCATGTGATCTCTCATTGTGGACATGGGGACTGCAAGTTCTTGTGATCGTTTCTGAAGTGATTTTTTCGGTGAACGAGCCACCGATGCAATCACACCTTCACATTGTTCTGCTCGCGTTGTTGGTCTTCCCGACCGTGGTCTGTCCTTGATGGAGCCAGTTTCAAACGTAATACGTTTTGTGTGGTGGTGCAGCCTTATTGAATCTTGTGTTGAAATCATTCTGGATAGCATGCATCGTTTTGCCAGTATGTGACCTTTCATGAGCCCATGTGCTCATCACTATCCTTTCCTCCAGAGTGTAAGTGGATTGGTCTGCCATTGTTCACACAACTCTAATACCTGGGAAAAGAAAAAAATGTCAATGAATCACATATAAATTCAATTAATCACACGAAAATAAAATTGGTATTACAATATGTACACTTTGTAGCGGGTGACGGGACTTTTCGAACACCCTGTACAGGTAAAGAATATTTCATTAACTCGGATGTTAAGGGGTTAAGCATGTAAGGTGTTGTTAAACCTTTGCTTATTATTCTGTTTTTACGTTTATCATTTATTCTTACGATTTTTTTTCATGTGTGCTTTTAAGAAAAATAGAGCATCCAAAGTGGCATCACTAAGTCTATTACGATTCTTTGTTAGAAACAGGGCTTGAGTTGCATATTTAATAAATTGTTCCGGTTGTTAACCCCTTGCGGAAGAGGGCCCCCCCCCTCGCACTCTCATCAACGCACTTCCCGCACTTTAGGTCTATCGGTTTTGCAACGCTGCTACGTGTAAATCTGCGGCCGTACCACTTGTTAATTTTTTACAACTCAGGCCCTGTTAGAAATAAACCACACACAGAAAAGGTTCTCTTAACCAAAACAGAAGTAAGTGGGATAATACTAAGAGAATTGTACAGGGTGGCCCAGAAGTCAGGACAAATAGAGGAAATTGATTTATATTAGTACTGCTTGTTTTCTCTGCTCCATGCGAGACATGGATGGGAAATTAACGAAAGATGAGAGAATGAAATTGGCTTTCATGTACGCAAGAAAAGGAAGCATGTACCAAAGTGTTGCAAACGAATTTAACCAGCAATGACAGAGGAAAAAGATATTGGTTTCTCAATTCTCAGAAAAGTGACTGAGCGATTTAAAGAATTGAGAAGTGTACCGAATTTAATGGGTCTGAGTTTGGACATTTATTATGAATAAACCAACGTAATACGTAAAACACATTATTTCAGCTATGTGCCCTGACTTTTGGATCACCCTGTATAACAATTGAAAAGCAGCTGTCCTTTGATTTGTTACTTCAAAAGGAAAATTCTTTTTACAAGACTTTTGTGCCAATTTGTTCAATTTGAGTTTTTTAGGGCTTTTTTCAGTCATTGATTCCTTAATTGCCATTAAACTTTAATGAGATGTTGCTATGTCTATGATAAAAATTTCAGGTCTACGTCAAATTCCAAAATCTTAGAATTTTCCCATTATATGACCTTTTGCCGTTACGAAGGAGGTTAAACAATCCCGACAACAGACACTTACCAATATGAAATACAATACTGAAATCTAACAATTAGGCAGAAAGTACAGTTGAGTTAAATTAAATTTAAAACAGTTAAGTGCTTAATTTCATAAAACTGATAAATACAAAAATGATTACGTTTCCAAAAAACGAATCAGACTCCCTAAAGAAACTCTCAAAAGGTAAATAGATTGTAATTAGTAAACTTGACAAAGGTTATAGTCCTCTTATTTTGAGACCAACATTTAGTGGGTGGAACATTCTATCGACACTCTAAAACACTAACGTAACCTAACCTAACTTAATCTAAACCACAATAATTCATCAATTCAGTGTTACGCTGAGACAGTGACATCAGTTGGTTATTTTAAACCGACTGCTTCAGAATAATATACGATATATTAAATGACCAGTTAAAATTCCCAGAAATCACAAAAGAACCATTAAAGAGGCCTTTCAAACTTCAACATAAACTGAACGAATTTTACGAAACCTCAAAAAAAAAGCATTTAAATGACTTAGAAAAAGAGTGACCAGATTTTTCACTAGTTGAGTTTACTTTTGTTCAGTAGCTCTTCGGCGGTCTACTTCAAAGCAGGGTCGCCGAGAGCTGCCACGGGCCCCAGGGAACGATTGGGTATATGGGCTCCCTCCCCTGTTTACTCAGTATTTTATTATGAATGTTTTTTGTGTACATAACAATCAAACTGATTATATGTCAAAGTCACTATTCAAAACATACAGTATGAATAAACAACTCGGAAGAAAATGACCATTTTATTTTTCGAATCAATTATATTAATTCTATCACCATATAATTTACAAATGCCTTACCGGTCCATGCAGGCAAAACAGTTGTTTACTGCAAGATTTTCATAATTAGAAGTGTACTTTCTTTGCCTTCTCTCTAGCAAAGTGGTAAATGATTCTGATGAAATTTAAAGTACGGGCTAACTGGGCATTGATGGACAGCAGATATTTTATTTGTTTCAGTTTGACTATGATAATCTCTATAAAATGTTTGTTCATTAATTATATTTCCCCTCTGTTATTTAATCAATTGCTTTATTAATATTTTTAGATTTTATCCCCTTCTTTCCGGGCCCTCTAGAGCTCTGGGCCCAGGGATTTTTCCACGGTATCCCCACCCTCTCGGTAGGCCTGCTTCAAAGTATATATCTATATATATGTGTGTGTGTGTGTGTGTGACCTTGGTTTTGCTTCCGTCCGAATTGTTTATTCTAACAAAGGTCAAGCTTGTTGCTCCACCTCAGACCTGCAGCTGAATTCAAACCACAACCCACCACGGGTAGTCGTAAATAACAAAATACTCTCCCGGACTCGATCTTAGAACCTCTCGCTCAGCAGCTCAACGTCTTAACGACTAGGTTACACAGGGTACCCATTTATCTACCAACCAATTTTATTGTATGGAAGGATGAACAACTGCGTTTGCTGCGTGCCGACTGCCGTCACCGAGAATCGAACCCGTGGTCGGTGGATTCGTAGTCAGCGATGCTAACCACTACACCATATATATATATATATATATATGGGCTACGTCGTGGCCAATGTCGTAACACTGCTTCCCAGAGACCCGTGGTTCGGATCCCACGTAAAACTGTAGGTCCCCTCCGTCATATGACCTTAGATGTTGCGAAGGAGGTTAAACAACCCCAATTAAAAATATATATATATATATATGTGTGTGTGTGTGTGAAATTACTTTCCCCAGTTTTCTCCTGTTACAATATTTAATTATATTATACGAGTATTATATATGACGCGTTCGGTGGAGAAGGGGCGAACGCCACAAAATTCGAAAAATGAGTTTTTGTCGTATAATTATCCTTTAAAACCTTTGCTTTACCTATGCAAAAAATTAGATGTTAGTCTGCACTCTTTCACGGTAAAATTTAGGTTTTAATGTATCTCAGAGAAATTCACTCCGCATCATTGCTTCACATTGAACACATCTATCTACTTTCTGGTCACTCGACAATGCCCTGTGATGCTCAATTTGGCCAAATTGAACAAAATATAAAAAATAATTACAGCAATATTATTTACACCAAAAAAGATTATGTTACGGCCATAACTACAGCCGTTTCGCAGCGCTTCCTAGTTGTAGAAATGAAACAGGCTGATTTTCTCGATTTTGACGTCCTAAAAACGTGCATTCTCATTAGGAAATCAACAACTACTAAATTTACAGATGCAAGAAAGTTAATATTTGACTTTCAACACAAAGAAGGCTACGTAATATCTACTGCATACCGCACAACCCCAGATAATAGCCATCCCATCAGACTGCAGAAAGGGAAAAAATCCTACAGTGTCAGTTTATTCAATCTAGCCCAGCAGACACTGCAACCAAAGTATTCCCAATTGCTGCCAATAACTAAGGAAAAAATAAAAGATCTCAAAGAATTATCAGACCTAATGCCTGCAACTGCAGTGAACTATTATACAAGATTGTTAAAGGAACTGGAAGAAACCGAAACAGTTGAAGCAGGTAATACAACATTCGACGAAGAGGACCAAATAATGGATTACACCAGTTAACATCAGAAGCTATCAATAAATAATATTGTAAAATTTCTTGGCGTTTTATTATATCGACATATTACACAACAATATTTTACTCAAATATGTGTTCAAATTCATACAACATTTCAATAAACGGGAAAAATACAAAGGTTTAAAGTTTACAAACTTTAACTGCATTTTGTGGCATAATTCGAAAATGTTGCGTTCGCCCTTCTCCACCGAACGCGTCATATACACTGTATGTTACATATAAACTTTCTTATCTATTAATTATCACTTTATATCTAATTGGACAAGGCTCTTGCGGGCGACTCATCACTGTTTCGCGGTCGACGTCATGATCATTCCTGATGTTGAGGATAATCAATTATTCGTTCCAGGCTCCAAGCCCCGAATCTTATACGTATTCCCAAATATAATAACACTCCTTTTCGCCCTGTTTTGTCAACTCACATTAGTTATAGTCTATAACTAAACATTTTATTTATTCTTTTACTATTTGACTTCTCAGTAAAAAACTTTTCTTGTTGTCTGTTAAAGAAATAAGATTAACGATGCCTCTTATTTCACAATGGTCAGTTTTGATACTCTTTCCTTTTTAACCAGTATACCACTCGATGAAACTAGAGATCTTTGCTTTGCTTTACTCGCAGGTAATCTTCGATTACAATCTGAGATTATAATCTGAAGTATTTACATAGTAAAAGGCCTATCAAATATGGCAACATTTCTGTTTTGCAAAAAACAATACCTACAGCGAAGCGGAGAACCAGTGGGAGATATCCTACCCTATACACTATACACGAGCCAATCTATTTCTTTCTCTTCAT
This sequence comes from Bathynomus jamesi, assembly GCA_023014485.1. Taxonomy (NCBI): domain Eukaryota; kingdom Metazoa; phylum Arthropoda; class Malacostraca; order Isopoda; family Cirolanidae; genus Bathynomus; species Bathynomus jamesi. Next base: position 77,568 of record JAJOZX010013046.1, read on the forward strand.
GAAGAGGGATGGCTATAAAAGACTGTCCATCGCACTTCGCCACAGTACAGTACCAAAGTATATAACCTTTGGTTAGCTTCCGCCCGAATTGTTCATTCTGACGAAGGTCAAGCTTTTCACTCCACCTTAGACCTCTAGTTTAACGTGCAATCCTTACCACGCCCCATCAGCAGCGTAGTGTCTTAATCACTAGGCCACCTAGGGTACCCATTTATCTACCAACCACTTTCTTTAATGCGTTACATTCATCACAAGTGTATTTATAGAGTGGGGTCGAAAACAGGTAGTGTGGAAAAACTTTTTAGCTATGAAAGAAAGATCCGAGATGTAAAATATTTCTTGGTAAAAAAATAAGATAAAGCATTTCAAATTGATTTCAAGATAAAATTTAGTCAGTTAATGTTAATTTTCTGTTAAGTGTTCTGCTTCTGCGTCTGTAATAGAGTAATTTAAACAATACTGTATTTCATACTGAAATACTGTACACAGTATGTACGACTGTACGTAAGTTTTGCGATATATTATTTACATTTGCGATGAATTTTTTTTTTTTCACAGAAGTCTGACTGAAAAGTATTACCGAGAAGTTTCTTCAGAAATTTCCCTTCATGGAGAAAAATCAGTCTTAATTTCAATAGATATATTATAGGCTCATTTCATTTAGGTTAAGGTGAGATTAGTGTCGGTGAATCGCATTTTACTCACAATCCAATGAGAGAATTTAATTTTCTATTTTCTGTAAAAAGATTCAGTACGGAAATTTATATATATATATATTATATATATATAATATATTATATATATAATATATATATATATATATTATATTCTTATATGGCGTTCAGGGCTACGTTGTGGCCAGTGTCGTGACCATCTTTCCCCTGTCTATGACCTTCAATCTTTCAAATGCAGTGTCCAGGCATCTCGAAAACCTTGAACCTTGATTTTTGCCTCTCTTCTTCCTCTATGGGAGGGGCGTTTTGGGGGCATTTGCCCTTGGCTCCCTCCTCCCCACATAAAAAAACCGCCGATCAGAGAAGTTAAGTGATACTGGATCTAGGTATTAGTTGGATGGGAGACCGTCCTCTGCGTCCAGATTATGTAGCAATCCCTGGTTCGAATCCCACATAAAATTGTAGGTCCCCTCCGTCATACGATCTTAGATGTTGCGAAGGAGGTTAAACAGCCTCATCAGCATTATCATATGGCATTCGTTTTTTCTCAATACAAAAGGATTCAGTCAAGATCCAATATTAAAACTACTTTATCGAATTGGGCTTCCCCACATAAAATACAGATTTCACACACACACACACACACACATACATATATATAAATATATATATATATATGATATAGAAAAGTGATAGACAAAACAAATAATGAACTTATTGTTTTTTATGTCTATGTATGCGTCACTTGCATGAAAAAGTAGAGAACAATAATACAAACGAGAATTGAGAATGTTGGAAAGAAGAGAGAGATAAAAATTTAGATGAAGAAACAATTGCGACAAATTCACCAAAAGGACATCAGGAAATGACAGACAATGCCGATTATAATGAAATTGAAATACAGGACAGCGAGGAAAACACACAAGAAGGATGTGCAAAAGAATGCTTAGACGAACTTCCACAACTGTAGCGTCACGCATGAAAATGAAAATACACCGAAGATTACACAACCTCTGAGTAAGGATGAATTAGTGCAAAAATATAAGATTAAAATGAAGATGGAAAATATTCTCAGAATTGGAGACCCAAAACTTTTCAACGGGCTGCAAAAGAACTTAGGAACCTCCAGCAAACCAACCTAAATAATTTTAAGAACTAACTGGGCAAAAACTTTCACAAAGCCCCTGACCAGCCATGCGTAGCTGGCTACGAGTACAGAATGAGACTGGAAAGCAACTCTCTCTTCCAACAAATCTTGCAAATGAGGCGAGATGCTGCAAAGGGGTCGACCGCAGGTCGATCCTGAACCGTCGTTTAAATCAAACAAAAGTAAGAAAACTAAAAATATATATCCAGACAGCGAGCATCCGTTTGCCCAACGTATTATATATATATATATATATATATATATATATAATATGATACAAACCCACAAGGAAAAAGAAAAATGATTCCAAGGCCTTTTGTGTATTCAGAAGTACACCTCGTCATTCCCTGACGAGGTGTACTTCTAAATACACGAAAGAACTGGGAATCATTTTTCTTTTTCCTTGTGGTTTGCATTCATTTCACATTCATTCATTTCACGTGTTTAATTGTGAAAGTCATCCCATATATATATATATATATATATATAAAATGAACTTAAACGTGGCACCACAGACCTACAAGATTTATGACAAGAGCTTCGTAAATTTAATACAATATCTCACTTTCAAGTGCGTAACAAATTGCATTAAATCAGAAACCGCAATAGGCG
>JAJOZX010013046.1:85000-93770 GCA_023014485.1 Bathynomus jamesi
GCATCAAAAATTAAAGTTGAAGGGGATAATCCAGAGCTGACTCCAAAATGAATGGGTAAATGTGGTCGGAAAAGGATAACTACACTAGAGCCGACAGATGCATTGAAATTAAACTAGTAATAATAGGAGAAGCACTACTAACAAACTTAAATTGGAGCTGGAGAAGGAAAACATCAACATTTCGACAATGACCTTAAGAAGGCGTGCCAAGGAATTTGGATTGAGTAGTTGCCGGCCAAGAAAACGCCAAAATTGACTCCAAACAATGATCAAAAAAACGCTTAAAGTGGGCTAAATATTACTTAAAGTTCACTGTAGATGACTGGAAATCGGTAAGTCACATATTTTAGTGATCTTGTATGCTTATTTTGAGTAAAATCTATTATTTGATATTTGTATGACAAGGCACATTTCATTTTGGTTGCAATCGTTTCTTTCTCTTTTCACTTGCAGGTGTGTTTCAGTGACGAATCCACATTCCAAGTCATGTCTGATAAATCACAGTACGTAGGCGACGTGTTTGTGAGGAATATCATCCAGACTGTGTCGTAAGTACGGTTAAGCATCCAACATCTGTCATGATATCGGCAGTGATAAGCGGTAAAGGTACTGGACGAATTTACATTGTTGAGGGTACTACGAGCAGGACCAATACCGAAAGATTTTGGAAACAGATCGCCGACTGGTTTCCAAATGGTGAGCCATTCCATTTTATGCAAGATTCGGCCCACCCCATGCCACACTGCAAAGTCAGTTAATAGTTTTCTGGCTGCAAAGAGTATTCCTCTCGTGATGGCCAGGAAATTCCCGGATATGAACCCTATCGAAAACCTATGCGAAATAGTAAAGCGTAGACTGAAAGGCGAGGAAATAACAACTCGAATAGTTAATAGAACGAATAAATAATTGCCGTTTGGAACCGTGATCCTGAGATACAGGCCAGCTGCAAAGCCTGTACAGAGAGTACTGTATGCCTAGACGGGTTGCTGCCTTAAGGCCAAAGGAGGAACCACTAAGTACTAAATGTGTTTAAATTAGCCAAATTTTACTATTATTAGCATTAGAAATAAACTTAACAAGAAAAACTATTTTTATGTAGTGGCTCTAATAATTTGATCACCCTCTGTATATTATATATATATACAATTTATATATATATATATATATATATATATATATATATATATATATATATATATATATATATATATATACTACATTTATATATTATATATGATATATATATATATAATATAAGTTAATATATATATATATATATATATATATATATATATATACACAGGGTGGGCCGAAAGTCTGGATCCATAGGAAAATATTTATTTTAATACATAAATTACAACAAATGGTAATACTTAAAATGAATATCAACTTTAACTCGTAAATGCAAAAAACTTCACTTTTTTACGTGAAGGTCAAAATATGAGAATAAAAACCCCTCTAATAGACAGAGTTTTTTCCACGACAGTTTCGACGCCCACTGGCATCCTCCTCGGGTGGATACAGAAACACAAATGAACAAAACAAGAGTGAAAAAACAGTTCAGGGATCGACCGTTAAAAATTCGCACCTAGGTTGGATTCCATTCTCTCGAGACAGGAGGGGCATTTTCATTAAGTACATTCGCACAAATTTTAAAACTATCTTCCTGTTCTAAACATAGAGATTCTATTATTTTACATAATTATTACATTTAAATTAAATTTATTACATTTAATTATTGCATATTATTAATTACAGAAATTATAAATTTATTATTACATTGGTTATTACATTGTTGTTTATTATACAGAAATTATAAACGAAAACGAATGAAAAAAGGCGATTAGGAAATAATCCAGAGACCATTGAGAAATTCGCACCTAGGTTAGATTCGTTCTCCCGAAACCAGAAGGGCATTTTATTACAGGGTCAGCTTATAACTACATTTCCACAAATTAAAAATATCTTCTTGTTCTATACATACAGATCCTAATGTTTTGACATAATTACTGCATATATTTATTTCCACATTAATTACTTCCATTATTACATTTACTAAAAGCGAGTAAGGAAACATTCCAATCCAGAGACATTTAAGAAATTCACACTTAGGTTCGAACACGTTCCACGACTCCGTAAGGGATTTATTGACCAAGAATCTCATTAAAGGGTTCTAACTTATAAGTACCTTCGCACAAATTAAAATTATCTACTTTTTCTATACACACAGATTCTATTATTTTTTCTTTTGACATAATTATTACATTTATAAAGTACCTTACTTGATTCCCAATCTATAGCATGATTATTTTGGCTAGCGTGATAAAAAATGGCATTATTAGTATTACAACTTCTGAAGGCATATTTGTGTTCTTTGATACGGGTTTTAATATTTCTTCCAGTTTCTCCACGTATACTAAATCACAACTTTTAGAGGGAATGCTTAGACACAGGCTTGTTTCCTCTTTTGCAACGTTATTCCTAACCAATTTAATTTGTGCGAAGGTACTTATAAGTTAGACCCTTTAATGAGATTCTTGGTCCAATAAATCCCTTACGGAGTCGTGGGAACGTGTTCGAACCTAAGTGTGAATTTCTTAAATGTCTCTGGATTGGAATGTTTCCTTACTCGCTTTTAGTAATGTAATAATGGAAGTAATTAATGTGGAAATAAATATATGCAGTAATTATGTCAAAACATTAGGATCTGTATTATAGAACAAGAAGATATTTTTAATTTGTGGAAATGTAGTTATAAGCTGACCCTGTAATAAAATGCCCTTCTGGTTTCGGGAGAACGATATCTAACCTAGGTGCGAATTTCTCAATGGTCTCTGGATTATTTCCTAATCGCCTTTTTTCATTCGTTTTTCGGTTTAATAATTTCTGTATAATAAACAACAATGTAATAACCAATGTAATATAAATTATAATTTCTGTAATTAATAATTATGCAATATTAAATGTAATAAATTTAATTATAAATGTAATAATTATGTAAAAATAATAGAATCTCTATGTTTAGAACAGGAAGATAGTTTTAAAATTTGTGCGAATGTACTTAATGAAAATGCCCCTCCTGTCTCGAGAGAATGGAATCCAACCTAGGTGCGAATTTCTTAACGGTCGATCCCTGAACTGTTTTTTCCCTCTTGTTTTGTTTCATTTGTGTTTCTGTATCCACCCGAGGAGGATGCCAGTGGGCGTCGAAACTGTCGTGGAAATAAACTCTGTCTATTAGAGTGGGTTTTTATTCTCTATTTTAACTCGTACATGCGTATCCGTGATACTGTACAGTAGTTCGTACTCCAGTATAAACAACAAATTATAACAAATGCTCAAATTGGCCGCCTCTGACATCGAGACACTTAGGGATGGAATTTATGATTTTTCATAATTCTTCGAATTGAAGTTCTCGAGATGTGTGTTTCATTTGATAATCTTCTTGTTGACTTTACTGGACTATTCGTTAAATTTTCACATACCATTGCAGAGGTATTTTTCATCAGTTGCAGTTTTTGGACGACCAGAACGCCGTCGATCATGTACACTTCCTGTTTCTTTGAAACGTTTAAACAACTTGCCAACAGTCGCATGTGTTACTGGATGCTTATGAGGATGATTTCTATGAATTCGGTAGCAACTTCTCTGTGTGAGGCGCCCTGTCTTGCGTACATGAGCACAAGTTCTACCCGGTCTTCTGTTGTTAGATTCGAAGCCATTTCTGGGCTGAAATAAAAAAAGTATTTGAGCATTTATACTGGAGTACGACTACTGTACAGTATCACGGATACGCATTTACGAGTTAAAGTTGATATTCATTTTAAGTATTTACCATTTGTTGTAGTTTGTGTATTAAAATAAATATTTTCCTATGGATCCAGACTTTCGGCCTACCCTGTATATTATATATATATATATATATTATATGATGAATAAAACCACGAAGGAAAGGAAAGACAGAATGGTGCTCAAGCGCTTTCGTCTAATGACATCCTCAGGAACACTGAAGTACATAAAGAGTTACAGCCTATATATAGGTTACAGAAAAAAAAAATATATAATATATATACAATAAACGGAGAAACAAAATTAAAGGATTGTGGAAGGGGCACACAAATTTATAAGGAAAAACTATCGATTTTTAGCACAAGATTAAATGAATTGTTTCCAACAATGTTATAGATAAAAAAAAAAATTATACAAATTTATACTGGAAATCTGCCGGGTTTTAGCACTCTGCCCTTTTTCGTATATAAAAATGAAAAAATAAGTTATTAGGGTGGCATACAAGTTTACCAAAGATTTAGCGCTCTACCTTTCTTATCTAAATCTGTTCTGAAGGAATTGGTAAACTTGTATGCCACCCTAATAACTTTTATTTTTCAATTTTTATATACAAAAAAGGGCAGAGTGCTAAAACCCGGGCAGATTTCCAGTATAAATTTGTATATATTTTTTTTTTTATCTATAAATTGGTTGGAAACAATTCATTTAATCTTGTGCTAAAAATCGATAGTTTTTCCTTATAAATTTGTGTGCCCCTTCCACAATCCTTTAATTTTGTTTCTCCGTTTATTGTATATATATATATATATATATTTTTTTTTTTTTCTGTAACCTATATATAGGCTGTAACTCTTTATGTACTTCAGTGTTCCTGAGGATGTCATTAGACGAGACGCTTGAGCACCATCTGTGTTTTCTTTCCTTCGTGTTTTATTCATCATAAATATTTTTCATGTTACTTTCGTGAAATAATTTTCATATATTATTATATATATATATATATATATATATATATATATATATATATATATATATAATGTTATAATGTTATAATGTTTCAGACCAACAAAGACCCTAGGATCCACTCATGGCTGGTCTACCTAACTGTGTTCGTAATCGTGTATTGTGTATGTCCTCCGTGGTGGCGGAGGGGACCTACAATTTTACGTGGGTTCCGAACCACAAGAACATAAGAAATTTATGTAAAAACTGCCGGTAAATTGGCAACGACCAATTTTTACGAAACTAAATAATTATCAATTTAAAACTAATTAATTATCGATTTAAAACTAAAGATAGAATCTCTGGATCCAGAGGATCAAGTCATAATAGACTACTATCCACAAATATGTTACACTCTATATCTATTTATAACGGACATGCAAATATATCAGATCCAAAGAATCCAGTCAATTTCATTACGGTATCCATCAAGTCACGGTCCATATCGATTGCGGACCAAGTCAAAATTTACAACCATATACATTACAATATATACACTTACGAGGAAAAGTGTAGGTGTGGCTGTAAAGACTGTACAGTAATGTAGAAATGTGTGTGCACCCATTTTGGGTCTCCCATTTAAAGGTGTTTGTGGGGCAAGTGAAGATCATGAGTTTTTCAATACCTCACAGTACTATGGGGGGCACCGCTCGGCAGAGGAATCTCTTTAAATGGGGTGTGTAAGGACAGAGAGTATCCCCTAACCCAAGACGCTGCCTCCCTATATCCCACAACACTTGTGTTGAGCTGTGGGATCTATCCCCAAAAGCCTTAATTTTACTACCTTAAACTATACCCTTTCTATCAACATATGCGTCTAATCGATTTTTAAACATGTTTATAGACGTGCTACTAATTACTTCTACCGGCAAACTATTCCAGCTATTTACTATTCTATGCGTAAAAAAGTTTTTGCAACTGCTGTCTCGAACCTTCTACTTGTCAACTTACACCCGTTATTTCTAGTCCTATTATATTGAGATATTTCGAAAAAGCTATCTCTATCTACGTTATCGAACCCATTCATAATTTTGAAAACCTGGATTAGATCACCCCTTAACCTCCTAGTCTCGAGTGTTGTCAATTTTAACTCCTTAAGCCTATCCTCGTACGACTTTGACCTAAGCGACGGAATCATCTTAGTTGCTCGTCTTTGAACTCTTTCGATTTTGTCTATATCTTTGCGCATATGCGGATTCCAAAATTGGACCGCGTACTCCAAATGGGGTCTAACTAATGATTTATAAAGGGAACTATAATATCGCGCGATTTGTACTCAAAATTTCGAGCTATAAAACCTAACACTTTGTTCGCCTTATTGACCGCTGCTGTACTTTGTTTCGCTACTTTTAAATCACCAGTGACTATAACTCCTAAATCTTTTTCCTGCTCTACGCTTGTTAAATCTTTCCCTGACATACTATACGCAAAATTACCGTTACGCGAACCTATATGCAAAATTTTGCACTTATCACGTTAAATCTCATTTGCCATGTGACTGACCAATCAACGATTTTATTCAGATCTTCCTGAATTTTACCTCTATCTTCGTCATTAATCGCCCTACCACCCAGCTTCGTGTCATCCGCAAACTTTGAAACTGTACTGACTAGGCCGACATCTAAATCGTTAATATATATAAGAAAAAGCAAGGGGCCCAATACAGAACCCTGAGGAACGCCACTCGCTACATTAGCCCAACACGACTCCGCTCCATCAACGACCACCCTCTGTTTCCTGCCTCGCAACCACTCTTCTAGCCAATTTATTACTACACCCCTGATTCCATGAGCCTTAGTTTTTTCAATGAGTCTTTTGTGCGGCACGGTGTCAAACGCTTTTTGAAAATCTAAATACACTACATCAACCGCCCGATGTCTATCGTAAACGTCAACCACGCTTTGGAAAAATTCTAAAAGATTAGTTAAGCAAGATTTGTTTCGCCTAAAACCGTGCTGCGTATTTCTAACTAGTTATGCACTTCTAAGTGTTCGACTATACGATCCCTAATTATTGATTCCAGTAGCTTACCTACAACAGACGTTAAACTGATTGGCCTATAATTTCCCGCCGCACCTTTATCGCCTTTCTTAAAGATAGGTGTTACGTTTGCTAACTTGAAATTATCTGGTACGCACCCCTCAGAAATAGACGCATTAAAAATCTTTGTTAGCGGCACAACAATGCTATCTTTTAATTCTTTTAGTTGTATGGGATATATGGAATCCGGCCCGGTGATTTACGCGTTTTCATTTTATCAATATAGCGCATTACTTCCCCTTCACTAACCACATATTATCCAAAATATTACCATTATCAAAAGGTATTATGTCTATGACCGTAGGGATATTCGTTACATCTTCTATAGTAAAAACTGACGTAAAAAATTCGTTTAGCAAGGTAGCCATTTCCTTGTTTTCAGAAACTAGATCTCCGTTTACATTTTTCAAAGGCCCAAGACACTTTTTACTGGATTTCTATTATTGACGTATTGAAAGAATCGCTTGGGGTTTTCTTTACCGTCACGAGCTATGGAGATTTCAAATTCGCGCTTGGACTTTTTTATTACACTTTTCGCTTCACGCCTTAGAGATATGTAGTTGTTTCGTAACAACAATTGTCTTTATCGCACTTATGTTGCCTATAAGCCCTATCTCTACTCTTTATAATGTCTCCTACTCTAGAAGTAAACCACAAGGGCTTGTTGTTTACTTTCGCACGCTTAATTTTGTACGGTACACATTCCTCATTTATAGTCCTAAATACCGTTTCGAACGATTCCCACATTAGTTTTGCGTTGGAGTTCCCCATTACGTTTTCCCAATTGACGTGTGACAATTTATTTCGAAATTTACTAAAGTCTGCGTGCTGGAAGTTAGGAATTTTAGTCGAGTTAGTTGGTTTCGAGTGACTTACTGAGAGGACAAACTCTACCATATTGTGATCGCTATTGCTAACGGTTCTATTACTTGAAGATCAGTAATTAGCCTATCATCCGTAGTTATTACTAAATCTAAAATACTGTCCAACCTCGTAGGTTCCCCAACCTTTTGAATAAGAAAGCTATCCTCGAGAAAATTAACTAAACGATTACCTTCCGCGTCTCCCTGCATTGTATCGTAATTCACGTTGGCGCAATTAAAGTCACCCATAACTAAAGCCTGCTCACTACCGATTATTCTCTTTAGTTCACGATATAACGCTTCGTCCGTATCAGCTGTTTGATTAGGGGGCCTATATATAACCGCAACAAGAAGTTTGAAATCGTTCAATTTAAGTTCTGCTATAGTCGAATCTATCGGTTCTGGAATTGAGTGCTTTACTTCTATAACGTTCGCAATATTATCTTTGATATACAACATAACACCGCCTCCTCGCCTACCTATTCTGTTTTTAACAAAAAGTCTATAACCTTTAATTTGATACTCCCCTACAAAGTCACGTGTTTCAGTGCTAAGCCACGATTCATTTATCGCAATTAATCATAGTCTTTACAAGCAATTAAAGAAAAAAATTCGTTTATTTTATTTCGTAGGCTACGAGCATTTAAGGATAGAACCTTCAAATTGTTTGTAATTGCGACACCTTCGCGAGCGCGGGGAAATTTGTGGAATTTACGCTGGGACCGTTCGAGTTACGGCAGCCTGAAAAGAAGAGACAGTATTATGAAATAGTCTTCCTAAACGCGCAGCTCCAACGTCATTAAGATGAAGTCCATCTTCGAGGAACAAGTCCCTCCTGCCGTAGAAACTGTTCCAAAAATTTCAAAATGCACTCCTTCCTGTTGGCAAAGAGACTTTAGGTTATTGTTAATATAGGTCGCCTTGCTGTAGAAATCGTTACGTTGGATAATTCGAGGAAGTATACCTGTTAAAACAATCTTATTAGTTTTCTCCTTTAGTCGCTCTAATAAGTCCCTGTACCTAGCCAGCAGTTCTTCCGATCTAGAATTTAAAACGTTATTAGTACCGACATGAAT
>JAJOZX010013047.1:0-5000 GCA_023014485.1 Bathynomus jamesi
TATATATACATATATATATATATACATATATAGATATACTATATATATATATAGATATATATATATATATATATATATATATATATATATAGATACATATATATATTATACATATATATAGATATACATATATATTTATACATATATAGATGTACATATATATACTTACACCCGTTATATCTAGTCCTATTGTATTGAGATATTGCGAAAAAGCTATCACTATCTACGTTATCGAACCCATTCTTAGTTTTGAAAACCTGGATTAGATCACCCATTAGCCTCCTGGTCTCGAGTGTAGTCAATTTTAACTCCTTAAGCCTATCCTCGTACGACTTTGACCTAAGCGACGGAATCATCTTAGTTGCTCGTCTTTGAACTCTTTCGATTTTCTCTATATCTTTACGCATATGCGGATTCCAAAATTGGACCGCGTACTCCAAATGAGGTCTAACTAATGATTTATAAAGAGGAACTATAATATCGCGCGATTTGTACTCAAAATTTCGAGCTATAAAACCTAACTCTTCGTTCGCCTTATTGACCGCTACTGTACTTTGTTTCGCTACTTTTCAATCACCAGTGACTATAACTCCTAAATCTTTTTCTGCTCTACGCTTGTTAAATCTTTCTCTGACATACTACAAGCAAAATTACCGTTACGCGACGTATATGAAAAATTTTGCACTTATCGACGTTAAATCTCATTTGCCGTGTGACTGACCAATCAACGATTTTATTCAGATCTTCCTGAATTTTACCTCTATCTTCGTCATTAATCGCCCTACCACCCAGATTCTTTTCATCCGCAAACTTTGAAATTGTATTGACTAGCCCGACATCTAAATCGTTAATATATTTAAGAAAAAGCAAGGGGCCAAATACAGAACCCTGAGGAACGCCACTCGCAACATTAGCCCAACACGAGTCCGCTGCATCAACGACCACCCTCTGTTTCCTATCAGGCAACCACTCTTCTAGCCAATTTATTACTACACCCCTGATTCCATGAGCCTTAGTTTTTTTCAATGAGTCTTTTGTGCGGCACGGTGTCGAACCCTGTTTGAAAATGTAAATACACTACATCAACCGCCCGATGTCTATCGTAAACGTCAACCACGCTTTGGGAAAATTCTAAAAGATTAGTTAAGCAAGATTTGTTTCGCCTAAAACCGGCTGCGTTTTTTAACTAGTTTATGCAGTTCTAAGTGTTCGACTGTACGATCCCTAATTACTGATTCCAATAGCTTACCTACCAGAGACGTTAAATTGATTGCCTATAATTTCTCGCCGTACCTTTATCGCCTTTCTTAAATATAGGTGTTACGTTTGCTAACTTGAAATTATCTGGTACGCACCCCTCAGAAATAGACGCATTAAAAATCTTTGGTATCGGCACAACAATGCTATCTTTTAATTCTTTTAGTTGTATGGGATATATGGAATCCGGCCCTGTGATTTACGCGTTTTCATTTTATCAATATAGCGCGTTACCTTCCCTTCACTAACCACTATATTATCCAAAATATTACCATTATCAAAAGGTATTATGTCTAGATTTATATATATATATATATATATATATATATATATATATATATATATATATATATATATATAAGATTATATATATATAAATATATATATATATATATAGAAATATATAGTACAGGGTGTCCCAGGAGGAAATGTCAAGAATGAACCATTTCACTCTTTGGGTATTTCTAAGTAGAAAGTATTATATCGATATGGGTCTGATTCCCAACCGTTACCGAGATACAGGCCTCTACATTTGGGTAATTAAAGCATAATAAAAAGGCGATCTTAGATACTATTTAATGACACTTGTGGTTTACAAAAAGTACAAACATACAATACACTATTGCACTTTTTGCAGAATGGTTTCAAAGTGACCCCCTCCTTCTTCAATGCACGCGGCGAGCCTCCGATCAATCGAGTCTTGACAAGGAAAACACGGAAGTTCATTTCTGAGGTTTATGAACGCATCCTGTATACGTGCAACCAACTGCTCCCTAGTTTCGGGTTTACCCCCGCTGATAAATGTTACTCTTCAAGAACCCCCCGACAAAAAAATAATGTAAATAAATAATGTGAGGATCTGCACAGTTGCCAATGTATCATTAAATGTCATTGAATATTATCTAAGATCGGCTTTTTATTATGTTTTAGTTACCCAAATGTAGAGGCCTGTACCTCGGTAACGGTTGGGAATCAGGCACATGTCGATATAATACTTTCTACTTAGAAATACCCAGAGAGTCAAATGGTGCATTCTTGACATTTCCTCCTGGGAGTATATATATATATAATATATATATATATATATATATATAGAGAAGAGAGAGAGAGAGAGAGAGAAATATATATAGATATATATATATAGAAATATATATACATATATGTATCTATATACAGGGTGTTTGAAAACTTTCTGTTTAAATTGTAATGGGGGATAGGCAACACCAAGACAAACCCTTTTCGTCTGTAAGTGTATGTCCGCTGACGTCACCATTCGGCCCGAGAGGGCGCCGCTGCAATTGGCTAAAAGGTGAAGTGGGCTAGACTCGCGCTTGCCGCGGGCATTCTTAAATCGGACGTAGTACGCGTAACATGGAGCGCTTCACGACTGCTGAGATGGCTGACATGCATATGGTATATGGGGCTGCCAATGGAAACGGAAGAGCTGCTGTGAGGTTGTACCGACAGCGCTTCCCAAACAGACGTGTGCCAAACCACCAAACGTTTGCGCATTTGCATCGGCGACTGAGAGAAACTGGAACATTCCATGAAACATGCATGACACTGGTCGGGAGAGAAACGTGCGCACTCCTGACATGGAAGAAGAAATCCTACGGCGATTTGAGTACAATCCAATCGCAAGCACGGGAGGTGTTGCACGTATCCTCGGTGTGAACCACGACCTGGTCTGGAGAGTGTTGCACGAGCAGCAGTTACATCCGTTTCATCGTCAGAGAGTCCAGGCATTACAACCTCGGGATTACCCTCTTCGTGTGGAATTCGCACGCTGGTTTCTGCAGCAGACAGCGGTGCAGCCTAATTTTCCGGCTTATGTGCTGTTCTCAGATGAGGCCTGTTTCACACGTGAGGGTGTGTTTAACATGCACAATTCTCACGTGTGGGCGCACGCAAATCCACATGCTACACGGGTGCATGCTCATCAGGAACCGTTCGCCGTCAATGTTTGGGCGGGTATCGTCCATGGCAAGTTGATTGGGCCGTACCTGCTGCCTGCCCGACTCGACGTCAGGAGTGCGCACGTTTCTCTCCCGACCAGTGTCATGCATGTTTGCATGGAATGTTCCAGTTTCTCGCAGTCGCCGATGCAAATGCGCAAACGTTTGGTGGTTTGGCACACTTCTGTTTGGGAAGCGCTGTCGGTACAACCTCTCAGCAGCTCTTCCGTTTCCATTGGCAGCCCCATACTACCATATGCATTTCAGCCATCTCAGCAGTCGTGAAGCGCTCCATGTTACGCGTACTACGTCCGATTTAAGAATGCCCGCGGCAAGCGCGAGTCTAGCCCACTTCACCTTTTAGCCAATTGCAGCGGCACCCTCTCGCGCCGAATAGTGACGTCAGCTGAAATACACTTATAGACGAAAAGGGTTTGTCTTGGTGTTGCCTATCCCCCATTACAATTTGTACAGAAAGTTTTCAAACACCCTGTATATATATAGAAATATATATATATATATATATATATATATATATATATGATGCACACAGACAGTGCATGGAACAAGGAACTCTTCTGGGATAATTAAATCCACTATAGTCCGAATAAATAATGGTGAATGACAAATACCATAGTTTTTCTTTTTCATGATGCTAGCCCGACGTGGGCAACGGGTCACTCGCAAAGAGGTCCCATAAATATAGCTTCCCTCACCAGCTATCTGCAAAGCAGACAGTATTCAGCTTTGGGACATGGATCTAGGGTTTAAAGCAGCCTAGCCCTGCTACATTTAGAACCTCAATATAAGCAAAAGACTCGCTGCCTTCACGTCAGATTGAATACATCAAAGAAAAGGGGTAACTATTATATTTTTAGCCAAAAACCAAAACTTAAACCTCAACTGGCAGAATTGAGCGTCCACTTTTCAAGGCACATAACATGTCCGTTTCAAGATGGGAATGAACTCAGAATTGTCCCCGAGTTTTTTATGATACACACAGACAGTGCATGGAACAAGGAACTCTTCTGGGATAATTAAATCCACTATAGTCCGAATAAGTAATGGTAAATGACAAATACCATAGTGGATTTAATTATCCCAGAAGAGTTCCTTGTTCCATGCACTGTCTGTGTGTATCATAAAAAACTCAGGGGACCATTCTGAGTTCATTCCCATCTTGAAACGGACATGTTATGTGCCTTGAAAAGTGGACGCTCAATTCTGCCAGTTGAGGTTTAAGTTTTGGTTTTTGGCTAAAAATATAATAGTTACCCCTTTTTCTTTGATGTATTCAATCTGACGTGAAGGCAGCGAGTCTTTTGCTTATATTGAGGTTCCAAATGTAGCAGGGCTAGGCTGCTTTAAACCCTAGATCCATGTCCCAAAGCTGGATCCTGTCTGCTTTGCAGATAGCTGGTGAGGGGAAGCTATATTTATGGGACCTCTTTGCGAGTGACCCGTTGCCCACGTCGGGCTAGCATCATGAAAAAGAAAAACTATGGTATTTGTAATTTACCATTACTTATTCGGACTATAGTGGATTTAATTATCCCAGAAGAGTTCCTTGTTCCATACACTGTCTGTGTGTATCATAAAAAACTCAGGGGACCATTCTGAGTTCATTCCCATATATATATATATTAGTGATGTAGCGGATGTCATTTTTTTCACATCCGCGGATGCGGATGCGGATGAGGATGTTTGATTTCAACATCCGCGGATGCGGATGTCAACATTTTCGTTATTTTTTAGGATATATTCGAGATTTGTTGTGTTTAACGTATA
>JAJOZX010013047.1:10000-15000 GCA_023014485.1 Bathynomus jamesi
ACTTGTATAAAAATAGCTCAGTCAACCTTTAAAAAAAGTTTCTATTCTCTAAAAACAGTTTTCTATAGTCTGCTCACTCAGCTGTCACGTGAGTACCTCGGTTCAGTGTAGCTGTCGCTCTCGTAACAGGTGGGTGTTATGTTGTTGGCGTTACTCAGATAGTCTAAACTATATTTCTTATATATTTTGCATTTCTGTATTGTGTTGCCCTAAGTTTGCCATGTACTATTAACTGAAATTAACGTATAATTGATATTAGCTCTTTCTTTTTCAGATTTGTATACTGTACTTTCAAAATGTCTCGAGTTTGTGCAAAATCAACCAGGGCCTCAACTGAGTGCCCCATGTTTGGTATGGGGGAAGATTTGTGGCACAGGAATCTTCCTACATACGAAGGAGTTTTTAAATATTACTTGTTTGTAAGAAACGATTTGAAACAGAATACTAATAAAGATCCTTCAATATCTCAATATTAGAACAAGTTGTTGATAAATTGAAAACAATTTGGGAAAGTGCTTCCGTCCCAATTCTGTCAGACAGGCGAATTGAAACAATGTTCAGAAGCTACCACGAAAAGTATCGTGTCATTATGAAGCCATACCAAAGCAGAAAAAATTCTGAAGCTTACAAAGCAAAGATTGATATGTTCAAAAAAGAAGCACACACGAAACTTTTTGACATTGCAGCGTGCAAGTGCAAAGTACTAACACAATGTTCTTGTCCCAAAGAAAAAACGGTTCCAAAGGAAGAAGTGACGTTCCTCTTAGATCAAAGGAGTGAAAGAAAACTGTTTATTGATAGAGTAGATATTACACTCAAAGAAAAAAGCATCTACGTTGCTAAGAAAGCAAAAAGAAGCTGTGAGGCTCACCAAAGAATCTTCACAGGAGAAATTGCAGGATACAAATGTTGAATTATCATCATCGACATCAAATAGTGAAAGTGAATCTGGCGAAATATGAGACGATACATTTCCAGAGCCAGTTAGCTCGAAGAGAAAGCTCGAACAACCTGAAGAACAATTATTCAAGAAAAGGAAAACTACAAATCTACCTTCAGTGGCTACTGCTTGTGACAGGACTGCAGTTTCAGATCGAGCTGCAGCATTCATTGTTAGTGCAGTATTGCAAGATATTGGAGAAGTTTCTATTGACAATACATCTGAAGTAGTGGATAGGAGTAAAATCAGAAGAGAAAGACAAAAGAAGAGATCAGAAATTATGAAAGATCAAAATCAGGTCCCAATCAGAGGAATCTATTTTGATGGTCGAAAAGATTCTACACTCTTCCAAGAAAAAAAGAGTCCAAAGTATATCAGAAGAAGGTAACAGAAGAACATATCACTTTAGTGAGAGAACCTGGTTCAGATTATTTGGGCCATTATTCTGTGAATTCTGGATCAGCTGAAGAAATATGTAAAGGAATGTTTGAGTATATTGGAAATAATGACATGAACCTGGAAAACCTTGTTGCCATTGGATGCGATGGTGCAGCAGTCAACACTGGAGAAAAGGGAGGCGTTATAAGGCTTATAGAATTGAAGCTGAAGAAGCCAGTTCAACATTTAGTGTGCCAGCTCCATGCCAATGAATTGCCATTACGCCATTTAGTTGCAAAGCTGGATGGAAAAAACATCTGGCCCCCGGGATTCACCGGTCCTATTGGCAGGGAATTAGAGAACTGTGAGAGTCTTCCTATTGTCGAGTTTGAAAGGATTGATGCTGAGGAACCAACTGTAGACTGTGAAGATCTTAGCACCGACCAAAAATATCTAATTGATATTCATCAGGCCATAACAAAGGGATATTGCTCATCGTAGTCCAGGCAAAATGGCACATTCACGATGGCTGACTACAGCAAATCGTTTGCTTCGTCTATACGTTTCAACTGTAAGTCCATCTGAGAACCTCATGAACATTGCTTCTTTTATAATGAAGGTCTACATCCCAATGTGGTTTTCTATTAAGCAAAGTACGTCTTTTGTCAATGGCTCAAAACATGTTTTCAAAACTATTGAACTAACAAGAACACTGAATGACGAAGTAAAGGATATTGTAAACCCTGTCATACAAAGAAATGCATTTTTTGCAAATCCAGAAAATATTCTAGCATCAATGATTCATGATGACCGCAGCGCCATAAGAGAATTAGCGTGGAGGCGAATAAAGAAAGCAAGGCAAACAAACAAGGAAAAGTTGGAGGCGTTTCACAGTACCTGTTATTCAATTGAAGCTACTGATTATACTGATTTAATTAATTGGCAAAAATGCATTGTCACTGAACCACCTGTGACAAGACACCTCACAGAAAATGAGATTGAAGAATTCATAGAAAACAAGAGTACCCCTCCATTCGAGAAATTCCCTTGTCATACACAAGTAGTAGAAAGAATGGTAAAATTAGTGACTGAAGCATCATCAAAAGTATTTGGATTGAACGCGCGAGATGGCTTCATAAGATCAACACTTCAGTCACGTAAAAAAATGCCATCATTCGAAATTAAAGCTGAATATAAAGTTTAAATAAAACGTTAATAGAAAAAAACATGCGCAAGGATGGGTGGTTGGGAGGGCATGGGTGGAGCTCGACACGCAGCCACCTCCTCGTGGTGAGTTCTGGATTATTTAGATCATTAATCAAAAGAACATTGATCTAAATAAACTAAGAGCTGCGTAATTCAGTAACTATTTTGGTAATTGGAACACTTAATATATAATAATAACAAGTAAGTTTCAGTTATTGTACTAATGCAGAATATAAGAAAATCATTATATTTCACTTTTTTCGACGGCTTTGTGGCACCTGAAGATATAATTTTACAGGACTAATATTTAGGCACAGTCATTATCTATAGCATCCACATATGTTCCGCACTAGCCATATTCGAATTTCGAAAAAGTTTAAAAACCTCATTTTCGATCCGCCCTAATGGTCACATTTATCGAAAGCTTTAGCAAAATCTGTGTATATAACATCGTAGTTGTCATTGCCTTCCAATGCATCTAGGATATTGTTGTAGTGCTCTATTAGTTGTGATAGGCATGATCTACCTGATCGGAATCCATGCTGATTTTCGTTGAATCTTTCCCGTGTCTCCAGGAAATCATAAATTTTCTCTCTAACTATTCTTTCAAATACTTTGGTGAGGTGGGACGTCAATGACACTGGTCTATAGTTCTTTGCTTGAGATCTGTCCCCTCCTTTATAAGTATATAGGGACAATGTTTGCTCTTTTCAAGATGCTCGGTATTTCCCCAGTGTCTAGGGATCTTCTCCATATCCAGTATAAAGGTGTAGCTATTTAATTTTTACAGTTTTTAATCAATAATGCGTTCCAATTGTCCGGACCTGCAGCTGAATGTAGTTTCATTTGTTCTATAGCTCTCGCTACATCTTTTGGTGTAAACTCAAAGTCTGTTATATACTCTCCTTGCAATTCCTCTTCAAAGAATGCATTTATGTCAGGTATCGCTTTGTCACTTTTTGGGGTACTGAAAACTGATTCATATTGAGCTCTCAATGTATCAGATATTTCTTTTGGATCGTCGGTTAGTTCATTATTTCCCGTCCTTAAGGGCCCAATAGCGGCCGCGTTTTTGTTTTCCTTTTTGCATAGCTATAGAAGTATTTTGGATTTTCCTTTATTGCTTCTACCGCCTTTTCCTCTTCCCTCTCTGTATGGTCCTTAATCAGGGCTTGTTTTTCCCTATCGATACCCTCCAGTTTTTCTTTTATTATTTTCCTGCCATTATCTCCGCAGTTTCCTAACTTCGCCTCCACTCTCTTTCTTTTGCGGAATAGTCTTCTCTTTTGCCTTTCTAGCCAGCTCCTCTTTCCTTTTGGCTGTGATTTCGGAGCATATTTTTCTAAAATTCTCAGCGTTTTTTCCTCCAAAGTTGTTAGCATTTCTTCCGTTGTTTTATTCTCAAAAATTGTTCTCCATTCTATTTAGGCCATGTGCGATCTGATTGCTTCCCAATTTATAGTCTTCGAGTTTAAGTTAAAGGCCCCGAATTTACTTCTTTCCACAATATATGTATTGTCTTCTAATGCTGCCATCATATTTGTTGATATCTCGATTAAGTTATGGTCTGAGATAATGGTTGGGGTTATTTTTATATCAGCAATCAAGTTCGTGTTATTCGTGAATACCAGATCCAGGCAGTTATTTTTTCTGGTATTTTCTGTTATCTCCTGTGTCAGCATAAACTCGTTTGTGAGAGCCATCCACATTTTTGCTTGTTCCTGATCTATATAGATATATATATATATATATCTATATATATATATATATAATATATATATATATATATATATACATATATAAATATATATATATATATATAGATATATAAATATATATATATATATAGAGATATAAATATATCTATATAGATAATATATATATTATAGATATATATATATAGATATATATATATATATATAGATATATATATATAAGATATAGATATATATATAGATATATATATAGATATATATATATATAGATATATATATATATATAGATATATATATATATATATATATATATATATATATATATATATGATACACACAGACAGTGCATGGAACAAGGAACTCTTCTGGGATAATTAAATCCACTATAGTCCGAATAAGTAATGGTAAATGACAAATACCATAGTTTTTCTTTTTCATGATGCTAGCCCGACGTGGGCAATGGGTCACTCGCAAAGAGGTCCCATAAATATAACTTCCCTCACCAGCTATCTGCAAAGCAGACAGGATCCAGCTTTGGGACATGGATCTAGGGTTTAAAGCACCTAGCCATGCTACATTTAGAACCTCAATATAAGCAAAAGACTCGCTGCCTTCACGTCAGATTGAATGCATCAAAGAAAAAGAAAAAGGGGTAACTATTATATTTTTAGCCAAATATAATAGTTACCCCTTTTTCTTTTTCTTTGATGCATTCAATCTGACGTGAAGGCAGCGAGTCTTTTGCTTATATTGAGGTTCTA
>JAJOZX010013047.1:20000-37500 GCA_023014485.1 Bathynomus jamesi
ACACTGGAATAATGAAACTAACTAACCTTTCACTGCAATTTCCGAGGCTAACTGATTTAAGCAGAGGCAATACGGGAAAATAAGAGATGGCGAGGGCGATTGGGGAAGGGGGGATTATAAGGAATTGGGAAGGAGAGAGATTATAGCAAATTTAGGGGGACAGCTGATGAGTCAACATTCAGATTAGGGGACAATGTTTTAATGAAAAGCGATTCCAAAATTCTTAGTGAGTTGGGACAAGTATTACAACCAAGAATTTTAAAATTGTCTAAAGTGACATCAGTTTTACATTGTATACTGTGTTCCCGAATCCTCGAAACTTCCTTAGTTTTTAAAATTTTACCTGTTCGGCCACTTATTCCCATATGCGAATAAATCTAGCCCTGAGAGAGCGAACAGTGCTGCCGATGTAATTCCCAAGGAGACACCTAGGGCAGGTAAATAAATATACAACACCGCTAAGCAACGAGTCAGGGGTTCGATCCTTCGCTGAGAAAAAGCTACCTAAAGACGTTTTATTTAATATCTATATATATATATATATCTATATATATATCTATATATATATATATATATCTATATATATATCTATCTATATATATATATATATCTATATATATATAATATATCTATATATATATATATCTATCTATACTATATATATATATCTATATATATATATATATATATATATATATATATATATATATATATATATGTATAGATAGATATATATATATATATATATATATATTTATAGATAGATATATATATATATAGATATATATATATAGATATATATATATATATAGATATATATATATATATATATATATATATATATATATATATATATATGTATAGATAGATATATATATATATAATGATCTATATATAGATATATATATATATATATATATAGATATATATATATAGATATAATATATATATATATATATAATATATGTTAAACACAGACCGTGCATGGCACAAGGAACTCTTCTGGGAAAATTAAATCCACTATAGTCCGAATAAGTAATGATAATAGTGGATTTAATTTTCCCAGAAGAGTTCCTTGTGCCATGCACGGTCTGTGTTTAACATATATTGTTCTCAGGGAACCATTCTGAGTTTGTGTATAGATATATATATATAGATATATATATTATATATATATATAGATATATATATAGATATATATATATATATATATATAGATATATATATATATAGATGTATAGATATATATAGATATAGATATATATATATATATATATATATATAGATATATATATATATATATATATAGAATATATATATAGATATATATATATATATATATATATATATATATATATATATATATATTAGAGAGAGAGAGAGAGAGAGAGAGAGAGAGAGAGAGAGATATATATATATTAGGGTGTCACTAGGTAATAGGGGGAAAATTAAACGATGGATATTTTCCTATGACACCCCCTACAATTGTTCCCTTTGGTGTAAAACATACGGAAGAGAAATTTGGTCCTGATTGGTCATCATTTAAAGGTCGCCCTCGTCACTGAAAACAAGACCCATTTGTTGACGTCAACAAGCTGTTTCGTGTTCACAGCTTGGGCCGAACCAGATAATAAAAAACAAGGCAATTTGGTGAAATAACGAAAGTAAGACACTTAAAAAACGCAAAGAATACAACAGTTTATTATATAATCAAAATAGAAGACATAATTTGGCGAATAATGGTACAAAATGGAGAAGCAACAATAGCAAACTTTGAGAAATAAAATACATATACAGTAGCAGAATAATTGGTGCTCATACGCTGATCAGTGATTAGTTCTTTCGCGTCCTCACTAATGCTGATTTGTTCGGAGCTGGGTGTTGCTTTCTGTGGTCAGTGACAACTTGAACGAGAACTGGAGCTGTTCTTCTTTCACTGTCAACTTCCGTTCAGCTCCTTCACCAGAGCCACGGCCCGTTCTGCTCTGTCGTTCACCACTGCAAGTTTGGAGACCACATCCCGAGCTTGCACGTATTCAGAGTTTGACGTCCATGAACTGGGATCGTGGAGCAGAAAGCAATCTGGCAACTGAAGTTTTGAGAAGAATCCTCGGGTGTTCTTTGTGATCAGTTGCTCCAGTCCTTTGCTGTCACTGAGGAACATAGTATCAAGAACCAAAGGTCGTTTTGGCGGCATGTGAGGGGCTTCTTGATCTAACGCTGCAACCATGCTGCACTTCACTTCCATCGATATCCTCTCATCAAAGAACGCTAGACCCACTGCCTCCTCCGAATGGTACCACAGGTGCGCAGACAGCTTCTTGGTGGAACCATCAGAGATCTTCTTGTGCGGGTATCGAAGGAGCGTCCTCATCAATTCCCAATCATTCAGCGGAGCTTCGATGGACAGCTGAGCTGTTGCCCACGCTTTCATGTAAACTAGAACAGAAAAGAGGCAGATATCTCGAATTCCGCGTTCCTCAGTGTTCGTCAGTTTAAACTGTCTTCGGAAGAGCCAGATCTTGATGGCATAGAGCCCCTTAGCCATCCATCTCGCCCGGTGCATAGCACCATGGGCGCGGAAGTTTAGTCCCTTGTATGGAACTCCTCCAAGAAAGATGACGGAAAGATCGAGGAATTCCTGATAGTCATCACGAACTTGAAGTGCTTGTGATTTTGCAAACTCAATGAGCTCCGTTCTATGCTTAAAAATAGCTGCTTTGGTGAACGCATCTGTGTCCGCAGTTTGGAACTGTTGCTGGTCAATGCGGGTCCAATAATCATGGAAGCGCTTGAAAAGCAGAATTTCTGGACCGGTAGATACTGAATCTAGCGATGCTGCGAATGCCGCCTGTAGCACCAACTCCAGTACATGGTGTCTGCACGCGCAGTGTAACAGGTCACGTCCAACTTTTTCTTCCAGAAGAACACAAGTTCCTCCACGGTGGCCTGTGTTTGTCGCGGTTGTGTCGAAACACATAGATTTGACATGATCGGTCACTCCCCATTCATTCAGGCAATCTATGATGGCATTTGTTTGTGCCAGCGCGGTTCCTGACAGAAGTTTTGGCACCCCGAGGAGCTGCTCTGTCCCGGAGCCAGATACAAGAATAGGTAAGCGGTCAACATATTCTCGTGACGTCAGATCTTGCATGAGTTTTCCGTCCCAGTGAACAGTCAACGGACTATTGCCTTGGAACTCGCTCTTCAGTTGCCGAGCCTTAAGGGTACGGAATTTTTCACGCTGACGATGAATGGATCCACGATTGATGTTGTAGTCGCTAGCATCATGCCCTAAGCTGGAAGCTGCCTCAAACAGCAGATATGTGGCCTTTCTTGACGAGAGTTACGTGCGATCAAGCGCTGCCGCCAATTCCGATGTCATGATGTTCTTCGTTGCTCTTTGTTTAGACGATAACGAACCACCACATGCTCCTTTTCTTCGCTATCATCTGAGCTGGAGGATGAGGACTCCAAAACCGCTTCGCTGGATACTGCCTCCATTTCAGCTGCTGATCGCTTTCTTCGTTTCTCCTCTTCCTCCCGACGTCGAGTACAATCTTTGACTTGGTGCTGATAGGTCATGTCCAAACCTGCCATTGAACCTGGACGTCCTTTCTGGCGCTGCTGCTGAAGGAACTCCCAATCCTCTGGTACTTGACCAATTTCTCACAATCAGCGTGGGCGATGTCAAAGAGACGATCGAGGCGTTCAATGAATTTTTTTCTTTCGTCTTGTGTGAATCGCTCGTCCTTGAGGCGTGTTTTTTGAGTCCTTTCCACTCCTCGAAGACTTTATCCAGTTTGCTGACGCAGTGTGTCTCGAGTCTGGTTGGAATGTGAGCTTTCTCCCAGAAGGACATCACTGCTCGAAGTGACTTCCTCAACGCGTGGGGGTGGGTAAAGGAAGAAGTCTACCGCACCAAACCGAGGACATTGGAAGAACTGGAGGACCGAATTCGGGAAGTCATGTCCTCCATCCCGCCGGAGTTCCTGCTAAAGTCAGTGGACGCCATTCCTGGGCGGCTCCAGAAGCTGGTGGAAAGAGTTGGAGCCCACATTGAATTTTAGAGAAAACCTACCATGTATGCCTACCTTTTCATATTATTTCTTCTGAATAATGGATAATATATGTATTTTTTTACCAATCCAAAATAGGGAGCTACTTTCCGCCACCCTGTATATATATATATATAATAATATATATATATATATATATAACTTGGTTGAATGTTTGTTCTTAGGGAAGCGTAGCTTAGCGAGGAATAGGAGGACGAAAAGATGGTACATGTTTATTAACAGACGTTTCGGAAAAATTCAATTTCCATCATCAGTGCTAAAAATTTTAAAAACAAGTAAGAATAAATAAGTATAATAAATAGAAACGAACCACAAATTAAAATGGCGCAACAATTAGCGAGAATCAAAAGCAAGTTACAATGTGTATTAAATTAAAAGATTAAAAGTTAAATGATATAAAGTATAAAAGTATGGGTAATAAGTAAAACATAAAATGGTTTAGGTGGAACAGATTTGTAAAGTTTCTTACAATTAGTGAGAATTAAAAGCAAGTTACAATGTCTATTAAATTAAAAGATTAAAAGTTAAATGATATAAAGTATAAAAGTATGGATAATAAGTAAAATATAAAATGGTTTAGGTGGAACAGAATTGTAAAGTTTCTTACCAGATTGTAATGAGACTAATTATACAGAAGATTGGGAATGGTTGCCTTTTGAATGAATTCCATTGGGACGATGGAGCCGGGCGGAGTGATGGTGGATTTCTTTTGAAAGTTTATTTGGCAATGTTTAAATTGAAAGCGGAACTGTAATCGTTGAGGGTTGGCTGGATACTGAGGATGTAAAGGGACTCAAGTATGCGGAGGTCGATTAGTTGGTTGGCTGAGTTAATGATTTTGAAATTGGAGGAAAGTAACGGGTGGTTGTGGAGGTGGCAGTGATCCCTTATTGCAGATTTGGAGGGTTTGTTCAAGGGCTGTGAAGTTCTTGTAGAAATCCCACGATGCTCGTCCACTCTTGTTTGATATTGGCGGATGGTACTGCCAATATAGTTCGCTTTGCAGCGAACACAATTAAAAGCGTAGATAGTGGACGAAGCAAGTGGCTGGGGTGTTTTTTCTTTATGGTTGAGGTAAGATTTGATACTATTGTTGTTGGTGAAAGCGAAATGAAATTTAATTTGGGGGTAAAGCGGCGTAAGAGACGGAGTTCTGAAAGTATTTTGTGGCTAATATGGTCATAATAAGGGAATGAAAAATATTGTACGTCTTTTTTAACAGTGGGAATTTTAAGGGGGGGGGTGATAAATATTATTAAGAAAATTTCTGGTTAAAGACTGTAACAGATGTTTTGGGAAAGAGTTATTAATGCTGAAGTTAAGAATTAACTCTATTTCATGGTGAAAAGATAAGTACGAGGAGCAAAGATGGTAGGCACGGTGGATTAAAATTTTAATACTGTTTATTTTATATAGCAAAGGGATGTGGCTTAGGAAATTAGTACCCAGGCCTGTGTACGTGGGTTTTCGATATATGGAATTGCTAAATTTGTTGTTTTGTTTAGTTATTGTAATATCTAGGAAGGGAAGGGTGTTATTGGATTCGTCTTCTTTGGTGAACTTAATATTTTTATGTTGGGAATTAAGGTAGTTAAGAAAAAGGGGGGCGTGGTTGGCATTGTGAAAAAGGAGAAAGGTGTCATCAACGTATCTTTTATATAGGCGTGGTTTATAATGAGTGGGGCAATGAAGTAGCCAGTTATTTCGTGATGGCTGAGGAAGATGTTCGCTAAAGTGGCACTTAAGGGGGATCCCATAGCTAGTGAGTCGGTTTGTTGATAAAGTTGTTGGTTAAGGAAAAAATAGGTGTCTGAGGCGGCGAGCGTAAGCAGTTTGGTAAATTCATGTTTTGTCAGATTCAAAACTGTATTCGGATTGTTGGCGAAAAGGCTATTAATACAGATATCGATGGCTTCTTTAATTGGAACGTTGGTGTAGAGAGATACTATATCGAAACTATGCATATGAAGGTTATTTGAGTTATTTATGGTCCATATTTCTTTAGCGAATTCGTAGGAGTTGGTGACGGAGTATTCGTTTTGGGTTAGGGGGGTTAAAGTTGGAATTAGGAATTTTGCTAGTTTGTAATTGTGGGTAGTGTAGGCCGAAAGGATGGGTCTAATGGGTAAGTTGGGTTTATGTATTTTAGGGAGGCCATAGAGAGTACCTGGGGATGAGCCGGAAGAACGTACTTGGTTATAAGTGCTTTCTGAAATTTTGTTCTGATCATATAGTTTTTTGAGGAAACAGTTGATTTTATCTTCAAGTTTTAGGGAAAGGGTTAAAGGATTATCGTTAATCTTTTTAAATTTGGTGGGATCGTTAAGAACGTTGTTGACCTTATTAATATAATCTGGTTTATTAAGAAGGACGGTGCCTTTACCTTTGTCGGGGCGTGAAATTCTCCTCTACAAAGCGTCGTTCTTTACGTTAATTATACTGCGTGTTTGCAGTTATAATGTATATAATGTTACGGCATGCAGGAGGTGCCCCTTTGGGGCATTGGTTTCTGCGCGTATGTAGAGGAATTACGGCATTTTGTTTGGTTGAGGCCTGTGGTGTAGTGGTTATCATATCTGACCGTCAATCGGAAGATCCAGGGTTCGATTCCCGGGTGGGTACCTCATTTTTTCATTTGTTTCGTTCTTTCGCTCTCATCTTGCGCGGATAATTCTCCTATACAAAGCGTCGTTCTTTACGTTATTTATACTGCGTGTTATTTGCAGTTGAAATGTATATATAGATACGGCATGCGGGAGGTGCCCCCTTGGGGCATTGGTTTCTGCGCGTATGTAGAAGAATTAAGGCATTTGTTCGAGTGAGGCCCGTGGTGTAATGGTTATCATATCTGATCGGCAATCGGAAGATCCCGGGTTCGATTCCCGGGTGGTTACCTCATTTTTTCATTTGTTCGTTCTCTCTTCTCATCTTGCGCGGGATGTTCTCCTGTACAAGCGTCGTTCTTTACGATATATTATATATATATATATATATATATAATATATATATATATATATATATATATATAGATATACATATATATATATATAGATATACATATATATATATATAGATATACATATATATGTAGCATAATGGTAGAGCGTCCGACCGGCAATTGGAAGGCCCTGGGTTCGATTCCCAGGCGGTTCGCCTCATTTTTCATTATTTCGTTATCTCTCCTCCTCGTGTGCAGAAACGTTCCTTAATACTTATGTCGTTTCTATTCATATATATATATATAGATATACATATATTTAAAAATGAACCATAAATAATTCCCATATTCCTATGTTATCTTATTCTTCATGTAATTCTTGTATTCATTTATATAGTTCTTGTATCCATTTTAAGAAAAAGTATCCATTTTAAAAATTCATGTGTTATATGGTTCATGTATTTATATAATCCTGTATATTCTTATATATTTAACTTTATATAATGCCTATACTCATATGTATGTATGTGTGTGTATTCATTTTCACATAAGGACCAAAATCGGCCAACGCGAGTTTGGATAAAATTTTTGATTTGCTTTCTACTTTGCAAAATAATTGGTGACCTGTTGTTTTTTTAAAATCTCATAATCATTTTTTAGATTTCGCTTAATAAGGAATCCTACTTAAGCTTTGCAATGTTCATATTTTGTATACATTCTCTTTCGTTATAAAAGATGAGATCATGTTTTGCCTAAGCATTAAAAGTGTACATCTTAAACGTTAAAATTTTACTCATATGCATAGTTTAGTGTAAAGATGCATAGTCCGATTTCCACTTTTAGTTAACTTGGCAGATCATGATAACATCAGATCTGAAAATTCGCGGTTTAAGATAAAAATATGGTTTCGTCTTCAAATATTTTGTTTACTCGTTCAAGCCTTACCACAGCTGAAAATTTACTTTATTTTCGAATATTGTGCAAAAACAATACAGCCTTTTTAGCATTTAATCATAATGATGTTAGCAGTTTTTGGGTATATAAACCTCAGTAAAAATCTTCCATTGTCATTCAGAAGCTAATTCAGAGGCTGAGCACTACCTGTACATTTTAGCAGTAAATTACAGTAAAAGATAGTTTTTATCTTATCCTTCGAGTCTTGCTCTCTTCAGAAGAACTTAGTCATTAAACTTTCCGGATACGCTATAAGAAGAGTCCGGAACCTTCAGCATTTTTAGTAAGTCTATCAGAGTCCTCCGAGCCACTATAGAAGAACTCGGAGAGTAATATAGAAAAAAAACTACTGCAAGTCACACATCCGTTGCTGCCACCTAACTAGAACCCCCGTCGACTTCGAACCATCCCGGGCCATAGACGGAGGGGTTAACAACTGGCGACCCTTTAACCAGGATCTTCACGACTGACAACTTCTGCATCCAGGATTCTTCCCGTCTTCCAGACCCTGGAACCAGAACGAACACCCAGTTGACCGGCGTGTCACGACTTCTAGTTCGTCACATCCACCCTTGAACCGGTGCGTCACGACTCCAAGTTCTCCACGCCTAGTTTTCATCCAAGAAGAAGTGGCCAGCAAGACACGTCTTTAGGACACGTCTCTAAGGATTTCGCCGTAGGAATCTTTTTAAGTACAAAACTCTTTTTTAAATAATCTCTAAACATTTGAAAAGTCAGTATTATTAACAGTTAATATTTAATATTGAGCCAGAATTAATACAAAACACAGTGAACACTTCAGACACCAGTGATACATTTTTTTTTTATTGAAAACAGTGTTTTCACAGATTTATTGTCACAAAGTTATTGTCAGAGTTATTTTCACAGTTATTTTCACTATTATAGTTAGTATAGTATAATTTTATTTAATGTACCAAGCATAGTACCAGGATAATCTTCTTTACATTTTTTTATTATTATTTTGTTTGCAATCTTTTCAAATTTTCCCCTAGTTAGGCAAATTGTTGTGCATTTATTTTTTTAGATAGTGTAGTTAGGAAAACCACTTAAGTGATCATTCCATAAATTAAGATCGGTCAAGCAGACATAATTGGAACACATTAATAAGTACCTTCACATATGAGCGATTCAGACGGTGCGCTTTCTGACATCGAAAATTTACCTACACCCATTTTTCCACCTACCCCGCGCCCTTCAAACATACTCCCAAACACACAAACTTCAGATCCAGAACAAGCCAATATGTCTCAGTCTCAAACCCCCGCCCCAGCATATATTAACTTAGGGAGACTAGTAAACCTTCCCCATACTGTTTTAATTTTTAAGAGGACCATAGATAATCGCTTTGTTGAACCACGCGTAAGACCTTGGATTGAATCTTTAGAGCAACATTTCTTACGCGAAAACATTACCGATGATGATATAAAAATTAGGGAAGCAAAAAGATTTATCGACCTTAAAGAAGGGAATGCTCATGACACAGTCACCTACGTCCCATCAATTAGCGAAGCTACAACATGGGACGATTTTAAACAAAGCTTATTAGAATTGTTTAAAGAAATAACACTTGCACAACCCTTAACCACGTTAGAAGCAGTCTTCCAAGCTAAATGGAAGAAAGAGGAACATGATGATTTAAACAATTTTATTACACGTACATATAAACTTGTAGGAGAAGCCCTTCGTGCCGCAGAAAATGCATGTGGCATAACTTTCACTTCGAAACAAAGAAATCCCTCTTATTGCTCCCACTGTCACGAACATGGTCATCGCCGTGGCGATCGCCAAAAGTGTGCTGATAAAGCCCCTGCAGGGTATAGACCCCACTTTCAGAAACCAACCCACCCACGTTCCTAAAACGTATCCCAAAAGTCATCCAATCCCCAGAAACCAGTCCATTCCCAGCCTCAGTCGAACTACCAACCCAATAGATTACGACCACAGGGTCAACCACACTCTTACCCCATGTACAAACCTCAGTACAACCAGCAAGGTCAACTAGTTCGGTACGTAGAAGTACCCGTGGAGGAATCATTTTCCCCAGAGTACAGTTTTCAAGAACACCCTCCAGCGTATGATAATCCCGTAGAATATGACCCAGGTCCTCCCATAGAAGCTCATTCGAGCCCTTTTTTAGACCCTACATTGGAGGCGGCAGTTCAACCTCCTCCCTTCTAAATTACAGCAATGAGCCCAGATACGCACACAAACTCCCCATCAGGATAATAGGTGCGGACCTCCTAGATTTAATAATAAATTGTAGCACCGATAACCAAGATTTAACTGCTCTCCTAGATACAGGAGCACACGCGACGTTAATTAAGAAACAATGCGTAGATGAATTACTAGAAAGTACAAATTACAAATATGAACTTAAGGCACCATCCTGCCAACTCAGAGGAGTTACGGGCACACCCATACCTACATACGGAGAAATTGAGTTATATTTAGAAGTTGGAAACGCGGTATACCCCGCGAAATGTTTTATAGTAGACACAGTCGCCATCTTTCAGACAGATATCCTACTAGGTATGGATTTTTTTAACCGTAATCAATGGGAGATTTACCCAGTCGGAAAGTTAGTAAAGTGTCGAAATAGAACACACCATCTCCGTGAGAATAACAGACAGCTTAATGTTAATAGAATTAGTCCAGTTCAGATTTCCGAAAGAAATAGGAACCCCCTCCACTTGATAGCAGTTCAAGTCAGCCGGTTGTATCCAGAGGGACAACCGCTCCAGAAATCAGACCCCAGGGTAATCAGTTCCAGTTGTTGAATCCAGTTGGATCAACACAGTCAGTTTCCAGTCAGTCAGTTTCAAGTCAGTAAGTTTCCAGTCAGCAAGCTTCAGTTCAGCCAGCTTCAGTTCCGCCCATAAGGCAAATTTTAGTCGCCGAATCAGAGTCAGATTCGCAATTTTTCATATGCCCTACCGAGCATATAACAGTAGCACCTTATGAGATTTGTTTCCTAGCAAAAGTAGTCGACAGTCAAGGGAAATTATTAGAGTCAGAGCGTACTCTGATTCCAGAGAAAAGTAATTTCAAAAGAGATGTTCTTATTGCCAAAGTCCTTAGTCAGAGTCAGAATTCAGCTATCCCTGTTGTTTGTTTAAACAAAGGTAAAAGTCCTATAGAATTAACTTCAAATCAGAAAATAGGAACTGTTTCCACAGTAGAAGTAGATTCAGATTTCCCCATCAATATGATAAATCGTGTTTCCAGTTTCTTAGAGTTAAATCCTTCAGTATTAAAAGAAGAACATAAGAAATGTCTGGAGCACTTCCTTCATGAGTCACCAGCTTTACAGGATCCCAAACTAATGGAATCACTTCTCGATTTCCTGATAAGAAATAGTGATGTGATTGCCCTAAAAGGAGATCCTCTGGGCCGAACTAATTTGGTCCCTTTTGAAATCAAGTTGGAACCCAATTCCAAACCCATTTTCATTCCTCCCTATCGGGTTCCACATTCCCAATTAGTCACTCTTGAGGAACACATCAAGGACATGTTGGAGCAGGATGTCATTCAGCCTTCAGCTAGTCCCTCGTCCGCGCCTATGATTCTCGTCTCCAAAAAGGACGGAACATCTCGCCCTTGTATAGATTTTAGACGCCTGAACAAAATTACCATCCCAGACCGTTTCCCGATTCCAAACATGCAGGAAACAATTCTGAACGTAGGGAAAGCGAACTTTTTTTCATCCCTCGATTTAGCATCGGGTTATTGGCAAATGGAGGTCAATCCCGAATCTCGGGCATTGACTGCTTTCTCCACTAACCGAGGCCATTACGAATTCCAGGTTTTACCTTTCGGAGTCCGAAATGGGCCTGCTAATTTCTCTAGGTTGATGAATATAGTCCTTTCCGACCTATTAGGTGTCGAAGCTCTCGTTTATCTTGACGATATTATCGTCTACAGTTCGGACATAAAAACACACTTTCAACGCCTTCAGAATGTGCTATCACACTTGAGAAAAGCACACCTTAAACTGAAGCTTGCAAAGTGCAATTTTTTACAAGAATCCCTGGTATACCTAGGATTCCTACTCTCGTCCACAGGAATTAAACCTGATCCAGCCAAACTCGAAGCCCTGGAAAGGTACCCTGTACCCAAAACCATCGACGACGCCCGTGCATTTATTGGTTTTGTCGGATTCTATCGGAACTTTATCCCCCAATTTTCAAATATTGCTAAACCCATTACTAATTTGTTCCAGAAAAATTCGAAATTTAACTGGGAATCCGATCACCAACATGCCTTTGAAACTTTAATTAATAAACTAACCTGTCATCCCATTTTACAATATCCTGATTACACAAGACCCTTCATCATAGCCACAGATGCTTCCTCCTATGGACTAGGAGCCGTCCTGTTACAGGACGTAGACGGTGTGGAATTACCCATTGCTTATGCCAGTCAACTTCTCTCTGCACCTCAACGGAATTATTCCACTACGGACCGAGAGGCCCTAGCGGTATATTGGGCTTTGAAAAAATTCCGAAATATCGTCTATGGCTACGATGTAACCATCAAGACTGATCATAAGCCACTCACGTACCTCTTCAAGGACAAGCTACTTGAAGGACGATTGAGTAGATGGGCTCTGTTGATTCAGGACTTTGCAGCAAAAATCGTATACAAACCGGGAAAACTGCAAGTTATTCCAGACGGATTGTCGAGACTCAAGCCCGACGCCCAAGTGAATAAAATAGGAATTCTTCCTGTGTTCGACTACGAGTGTCTGCAATACTCCCAACAACAGGACCAACACACCCAAAACCTTCGGGCGCGCCTGGAACAAAAGGAACCATCGAAGGTAAAAGAACAGTACAACCTCAAAGATGGGCTCGTACATTTCAGGAACGAAGATGGAAACGACCTCGTGGAGATACCAAAGGATCTCGTCGATATAGCCATTGGACTTTGTCACGACTCACCTTTGTATGGACACATGGGGCCGGATCGCACCATCAAGAGTCTTTTGGAGCGATACCACTTTCCCGAGATGAACAGAAAGGTACAAGAATACATCGCCGAATGTCCGTCGTGTTTAAAGCATAAGGGCAACGTACCATCCACAGCTCCGATGCATAAATATCCAGTATGCCAAAGGCCCTGGCAAAGAACTGGAATGGATATACTGGGACCATTTCCCAAAACATCAAAGGGAAATCAGTACATCATTGTGTTTACGGACCACTTCTCGCGTTACAGCGAAGTAGCCGCCATTCCAGACCAGACCTCGGAAACTGTGGCAAGAGCCCTAGTGGAACGCGTCATCCAAAATCATACCACTCCTTCCATCCTAATCTCGGATAACGCCCTTAGTTTCACTTCCAAACTGTTCGAGTCACTCTGTAACATGTGTAAAATTAAAAATACACACATTGTGGCATACCATCCGCAGGCAAACGGCTTAGTGGAAAGGCACAATCGAAAGATCTTGGAAGCCCTGCGCCACGTTGTCGATGCATCCTCCCGTACATGGGATGATTCCCTTCCCATGGTACAAACAGCCATCAACAATGGCTATAATGTGTCCATCGGGGACACCCCTCATTTCGTCCTCTATCACTACGACAAGCGTTTAACTTTTGATTTGCCCGACCAAACCGACCCGGCAGTTCTAACATCTTCCGAAATGGCAGAAGCAAATCAGTAACTAGCTGAACGATCTTTCAAGATTTTTGACATAATCCGCTATGCCCTCGACCAACGAAACCAACAGATGAAGCAAGAGCAACATAGGCGTCATCCCCGCTATTTACTATTCTATGCGTAAAAACGTTTTTGGCAACTGTTGTCTCGAACCTTCAACTTGCCAACTTAAACTCCTTATTTCTAGTCCTATTATATTGAGGTATTTCGAAAAAGCTATCTCTATCTACGTTATCGAACCCATTCATAATTTTGAACACCTGGAGTAGATCACCCCTTAGCATCCGAGTCTCGAGTGTAGTCAATTTTAACTCCTTAAGCCTATCCTCGTACGAGTTTGACCTAAGCGACGGAATCATCTTTGTTGCTCGTCTTTGAAATCTTTCGATTCTGTCTATATCTTTGCGCATATGCGGATTCCAGAATTGGACCGCGTACTCCAAATGGGGTCTAACTAATGATTTATAAAGAGGAACTATAATATCTCGCGATTTGTACATATATACATATATATATATATATATATGTATATACATATATACATATATGTTTATATACCGTGTGACCACAAAAATTGTCCCTGTTTTTAATCGCTTATTACTCAGTCATTATTGCAGCTAAACAAATGAAATAAAAAGCTTTCGAAAAAGAATATTTAAAAGTTTTATTTAATTTTTTCGATATCCTGGATACGAAATCAGTACTTATAAAAAAATGACAGTTTTATCCACCACAATCATGGGTTATTTGTCGGACATGCAACGTGTTTTCATCGCAGAAGAGATGATCAAACATGGCTCGGTAGTTGCCACCCAACGGTCTTTCAGACGACAATACGGTCAGCAAAGGACCATAGATCCTAAAACGATTCGCACGATTTTCGCAAAATGGAAACATCACGGCTTAATTAAGAACATGCATAAAGACAACTCTGGGCGCAGCAAAGGTGTGCGAACCGCTGAAAACATTGATTCGGTCGCCAATCAGCTTGAAACGGACAACAAGAAATCTGTGAGACGACTATCAGCTGTGACAGGAATGAAACGGGAGAGCATTCGGAAAATAATCACGTTGGATTTGAGAATGAAGTCATTCAAAATTATGTTTGCAACAGCTTAGCGAACAAGACTACCAGCGTCGTTTGATGTTTTGTGAACGCATTGAAACAATAATTGAACAAAACCAGATAAGATTAAGTGACATAATATTCAGTGATGAATGCCACATTAGGCCTGTTCAAAAATCAACTTTTTCTTATTTTCATAGGTTTCTGTACATTTTCCCATGCTTTTTGACCTGAAAAAGCCGAAAATCACAACTATTTTGACCTAGGATGTTGGGAAGCATTGCCCATGGAGCTTTAAATTTTCTGCCTTGAAATCGGCAAAAGCGCCAATTCCGGGGTCCCTTGAATTATGTTTTGCACTTTAACTTTTGATCTAAACAAGATAGAGCAACAAATTAGGTATCAAATGAAAGAGCATAAAATTATTAAATAATAATAATAATAATAATAATAATAAATAAATAATAATTAATAATAATAATAATAATAATAATAATAATTATCTATCATTTTTCAGGAAACAACAGAAACTCAATCAGAATCTAGAAAACCATCTACAAGTTACAACTTCACAATGGCATTAAGCAAGGAGCTGAGGGAGCTCCGTGAGCGCACAGTTGATATCTCAGAACCTCCACGTACTGTCCACAGGCAGGTGTCAACTGGGCCATCTACCAGATCTCTCACTGAAACTTTCCTGGTTGGATACCCTTCAGCTTTTATCGGTGGTTCCCAGCTTCCCACCAACAGACAGGCGTTCCAGTATTTCCTTAATCTTCAGAATTTACCGGAAAATGCATGGAGGCCCATGGTTCAAGACCTTGCATATGAAACAGTTGAATCTATCATCCCATTCTGGCAGATGGCTAGGATCAAGACAATGACCAAGTACAACGCAATGAAGCTCTTCATGAAACTACATGAGAAACATCGTGCTCTGGTGAAAAGCAAAGGAAGAGCAAGTAACCATGGAGAAAAAAGAGGAGCATTTGTGCTAGAATTAGACAGCCTGTTCGATATAGGAGCTCCAGATGCAATCCAGGAAATACAGAACAACAGACTTTTATCCAGAGAGAAGAAAGATGAGGATATCAGGTTCTACGAAGACCAAAAGACTGAGAGGAAAGGTCATATGTCTGGTCATGACAAGATTTTTGAGACAAGATCCCTGCAGCAAGCAGCGAGGAATGAAAGACTGCAGCATAGACAAGAACAAGGTAAAACTAATTACTTTGAACGTTACAAAAAGTTTTAAGTTTTACTCCATTGCGATATTTAGCATGTACTTAACAATTACTGTCTTAACATGTTGTACTATTTTACAGCTGCAGCAGAACAAGAGGCAGTTGTTCATGTGGATGACATTACCTGGGGTGACTCAAATGACAACGACGCTAACACATAGGACATGGATTACCATCAGCCTCGTCCTGGATGTTCTCACCATCAAGACACTGTGACTAGTGTGACTTTGACGTTTCCAAGGAAGGTCATGGAATGTGATGTCATCTGCAATACAGCTGATCGTCTTGGTTTATCAGACAATCAAGTTACTGCCATGGTTTCTGCCACCTTGAAAGCTGGAGGGGCTGATCTGGATAACTTCGTCATCTCAACCTCAACAACAACACGTCGCAACAGAATGCTGTCCAGGTATAATATCAGCCAGAGTCACATGTCCAAGTTTTGTGAAAACCCCCCACAGTACGCTGCCTTACACTGGAATGGAAAGTTTCTCAAAGATGTCTTGGGCAGTGAACCTGGAAGTACCTCAGAGACTTTAGCTGTGCTAGTGTCTGGTCCACCTTCATACACTGAAGGAAAGTTATTGGGAGTACCTGTCATCGACAATTCTTCTGGCACAGCTCAGGCTGAGGCTTTAATGGATTTACTGGAGACATGGGAACTTACGGATAATGTTACTGCCCTTGTTTTTGACACTACATCCAGTAACAGTGGAGTTCACAGAGGAGCTGCCAAACTGCTAGAGAAAATGCTGAACAAAAAGGTGTTTTATCTGGCCTGCGACATCACATCCTGGAAATCCTAGTAGGAGCAGTTTGGGAGAAGCTGTTTGGGAAGGTGAAGGGGCCAGATAATCCCTGGTTTGAGCATCTGAAGGATGTTTGGACGGTCTTGTCCAAGGAAAACCCAAAGATGCTGGCTATCAACAGCAAATGGCTGAAGGAAAAGAAGAAGAACAGTGAAGAAATACTCCAAGACATTCTAACAGCAGAAAGGCTTCCAAGAGCCGACTACAGGGAAATGGCTGAACTGACAGTCATTGTTCTTGGAGGAACGCCTCCTCAAGGTATTCACTGGAGTCGACCAGGCGCCATTCATCAGGCCAGATGGATGGCCAGAAACCTGTACTCCATGAAAATGCTGATGTTTGCAGATCAACTTGAGTACGACGAAGACACTGTATCAAAGCTGGAAAGACTCAGCACCTTCCTTGCGCTGTTCTACACTCCTGTATGGATGATGTCAATGTCTGCTGCAGATGCTCCCGTGAATGATCTAAGTCTAATCCAGGACATGTTGAAGTACAAGAAAACTGACCCAGAGCTTGCTGATGCAGTACTTAATAAGATGGAAAACCACAAATGGTACCTGACGCAGGAAGTCGTGCCATTTGCCCTGTTCAGCAGTAGATTGAGTGACACATTGAAGCACGACATTGCTGCCCAGTTACATGCCACTGAGAAGCCAGACAGCTTCAGAACAGGAAAGCCTCTATTCCAGAGAGTCACAGCTAAGACCACCCTGGTTGATCTCATT